>JACMZG010000008.1:178427-403560 GCA_018340805.1 Microvelia longipes
AGACTCATTTGCACTGGACTAGGAAGTCTATTGTAACAATCATTTTGATATACTTGTACCCATTTAAATTGCTCTTAGTTTTCTAATAGTCGCAGACAGGGCTAAAAAATAGACTTATTTGTACTACGTAAAACCAAAATTTTTGAAATTTACCTTAAATTATCGCAGAGTGGGAGCCCATCATATGTTGCGATGCTGGAAAAATGATAAAATTGCATAAATTTTAGTTTTCTATCTTGAAAAATAAATGTTTCCCTTAAAAAAAATGCTTTTAATGTGATAAAATGTCTATAAATGTTTCTGTGTTAATCATCAAATTGGGAAGACTACAACTAAGTTATGGATCTTGCGAAAACGCTAAAAATGGTTAATTTAATGCAAATTCAGCGAGAAAATTCTTTGAAAATATTGTTTTGTTTTTTGTGGATTTTTTTGCCCTTTTAACAAATTCATACCTTTCGTTGTAGTTTATCAGATTTGACAAATCAACACTCGTGTAATAGGATTTTTCCTAGCTTAAAAAATTCATCTTAAATGTTTGCACATGAACTACAGGGAACCACTTATTGCAAGAACACTGGAATAGTTCGATTTTCTAATATTTAGAGCGAGCGCATTTTATATGAAGAGCCTGAACTATGGTTAGGCAGACTATGCTTTCCTTAATCATTTAAGAATATTTCCAGAATTAATTTGGTTCAAGTAGTACAAATGAGTCACATTTTTAGGCTGGCTCTTGGACCTATAATAACTACTCTACAGTCTATCGTTTAGTTTAAAAATCTCCAAGGTCATACGCATTTTTGGAGGTTGACCAATCAAAGAAGCCGCTGCGAACCGCTCACTTGAATAAGAGAAAAAATCCTACCACATACGTGTTAGGGAAATAACCTTCTTCGGCAATCCGTTTACTTTGTTTGTGGTTCTTCTTGTGTTTACATCTTCTTTGTGTTGTTTATTTTTTCTCGAAGTTCACTCCTATAAGACTACATGACATCGATTGACGCTTCCTAGTGTTTCACATGTAAACTACTTCTAAAGTGAAATGTAAAAAAAAAAACTCTGCCGAGAAATATGTGGTAATTAACCTGAATTGTTTACATTGTTTTTTTAGCTCTCTTCTTTGCAGGATTTTTTTTCTTAGAATCGGCGGTGCTTAACTTACATGTCAAGATTTTTAAGTAGTCGATAGACTGTATTTCGGCGGCTTGCATATATTCTAGTTTTTATCACTATAAGATCAAACAACAGATAGATGTTATTTTTTTTGCCGAATTCTAACTCTTATAAACTACGTACATCTGAATGAACGCCTTACATAGTGTTTTCAATATCTTACATGCCTAGTTGGCATCAATATGTTTAGAGGTTTTAATTGCTCAGATCTGTTTACATTTTAATATTTGTTATGTTTTGGTCCTTTCGTTCATTGCTCTGATGATACTGATTGATACTTGACGTTAGAATTGCTTGTTTTGCATGCCCCAAAGTAGTTTAGTTGACTCTGAACGCTTCTCTTCTTACTTCTGTCTGTTTGCCCAGTTCTTTTCTAATTTTACAAGAAATTCTGAATTGAATATGGATTGAAATTTTTTTATAATTAAATTTATATTATCCGTTGTATTCTTAAAACTTCGTCTTGCGCAGGAATGAGAGTGATAAAATAGTTATCAAGTATTATCATTTCAAGTCAGCGCTTTTACTTTTTTTCATTTGTACGTAGGTATACTAAGAAAAGTCATTTTGTTTGCAAAGGATTCTAAACCGAGACTCGCAGCAAATTTGTTTGATCGGTCTAAGAATTTGGCGCGCATGGTTGTAATGTAATATTGTTTTTAATTTTTACTTTCTCATTTATACGTAGGTTTATAGAAAGTATTGTGATTCGGAAAAAAACCTAGACAGGGATAAACAGAATTATGCCGTTTCAGGGTGTTTTTAAAGGCTCTGATGGTTTTTCGCAAAGTTGTCTGTATGTGTCGTGTGGTGTTTTTGTTATCATCGTAGCGCCCATGTATTTAATGCTGAGTGGTGAAAATTATTGTATCAACAGAAATCAGTCTAACTACCGGCTAGTAGGTTGTGCTATTCGGACACTATTTTTTTTTAGACGTCACTACCAGCCAGCGAATAATGACTCAGCAAAAATCCGAAAAATCATAAAACTGCGAAAAAATGGGAAGGATTCGGATTGAGATTTGGCACGCATAGTGACTATGTTAAAAGAATTAACAATATGTGCCACGTTCATTTCAATTATCAGCATTAGTTTAATTTTTGTTAAATGGCTTTTGTTGTTTCTTAAAAATGTAAAGATTGGGAATGTCCATTGAGTTAAAATTGGTACAAGTGTAAAAAGTACACTTACTATAAAGTACAACTAAGTTTCCTTTCATACAAGTATATTCATGAATTTTTGTTTGGATCAATAAAAATTAAGGACATTACGCATTGTGACCGCTGAGAATGATACGATGCATTTACTATCTGAAAGACGAGCGAAGTGAGTTCAAAGCATGTTTCAGTAATAAATTTGGGGAACTATATTTCTGAGGACCGATGATTTTTTGTCCTTAATATTTTTAGGACTATTTGAATATCTCAAAAGTTTTATATCTTTAAAGAATTCGTTTGAAAAATTAGCTTATTGATAAAAACTTACAACTTTATACACAGAGATGGGCAGTCGGGCTTAATCTTAATACTTAAGGTTGTAAAAACAACGGTCAACTAATTCCACAATACTTACATCTTTAGTGTCAGGTTATGTTTATAACATAACCTGCATGGTTATGCCGTGCATATTTTAGTTCTTTATTATTGGTGCTTAAGTAATTTTACGTTTTTTTTACTTTTCTCGTTTATGGCGTAGAAAAAGATGTGTGCAAAAATATTCGAAACCAGGATTTGCTTTAATTATCGTTTCAGGTTTTAAGACCTTTTTAGTGGTTTCACTAAGTTGCCTTCTATTTTGTGTGTGTTTACATCATCTTTTATGCTAATAGAAGAGTCAGAATTTTGGTACAAAATTCAATCTTTATTAAAATCAGTCCTTTCAGGATTTGTTTTTTTGTACTTTATTTAACCGAAAATAGTGACTTATGAGACTCGGAAAAAATGCATCGATCTATTTTTGATTTGGTTATGAAACAAATATGCCTTAGTTTCATCTCATTATCAGCATTAGTTTAACTTTTTTCAAATGACTTAAAAAAGTACTAATTAAGAAAAAATTCAAAGGTCAGCGGAAAAAGCACATAAGTCAAATTTTTTCAAAAAAAAAATTATTCAATAATGTATTCTCGATCTTACTTACAAACGTAAAAACTACTTAAGTCAAAACAATCGTCACATGAGATAAATGAGTAAAAATACATCATGACTAATTCAACTTTTCAATTTGATAAAATAATTATAATTACATTATAATCAACTTATGTGCTTTTTCCGCGACCCTAACTGTTTCGATAACTATAAAAAGAAAGTCATTTTTCAGTCCCGCTCTAAACTCGATTAATGATCTAAGTAAATCAATGTTTTTAGGAAATATTATAGGTTTTTTTTAACCTTTGATGTTTCTCTAGGCTGATTTTCATTATATGTAGCCTGGATCTAAGCCATTTCAAAAATAAATTTAATCATACCACATTAGTGTTTGTCTTTCGTCGTTTATTTGTCTCTATTTTTATTACTTCTCTCTGCGTTCAGTTCCAATATTTTACCTTGGTTCTAACTTGTATTTTCTCAATATATGTTAATTCAAATAAATAGTTAATTTTTTGGTCGGCAAGTGTTACACTTGGAAATAAACATGTTAAATGCAGCACCTGACGCTCGTCACATAAATTCTTTATTATGTACATTCCTCATTTTATTGTTTAAATCACCATCAAGGAATATCGTTAATAACATACTAAGCTTATATATTTTCTGTTATTTATTTCTTAATAAGTTTATTTTTTATTTTTTTGTTTTTAATTTGTTTACTTTTATGTATTTTTATTTTGCATTTATCTAATTTATTTCTTATTCTTTTTAATTTAGTAAACAAATCATCTTATGGGTGTTTTAACTCGTAACAAGGAATTACCAAATATTTTATAATTTATAGTTTGCTTGCATTAAATAATATGTTAAAATTTGTTTCTTATTTTCAACTTTATTGTATAATAGTGTTTTATTCCATAATAATTAATTGGTTTGGTTTATTTGGTTTTTAAGGTATTAATATTGTTTGAACTCTAATTTATTTTGGGTCTCCTGTAAGTAATTTTATTAGTTTTTTCCTATTAGTAATTTTTTTCTTTATTATGGATTTTAATGTTAAAAATCTTAGGTTTCTGGTGAAAACTCTCTTAGGTTGTCGCCCTGTTACAATACTTACAAAATTAGTATATTTAATTTATATAACAAATATATAAGCGCGAATTCGTTTCATTCAGGTTCTATTTCTTTTCAATACCCATTATGGGGGGGGGGCGGCTTGTAAGTGTTACAAGTGGTAATAAATATTCTATACAGAAACTGCAATTATGATATAGACACTATTTATAACAACTAATAACACTATTTTAACGGATTCATCCTATTATATATGGCATATAGAAGAAAAAACAATTACTTAGTCCGCGTTTCTTTACTCTTGATTCACTGTTTCTTCTTAATATTCTGAAAGATTTTACCTTGCGAATTCCCTCTAAGTATTGAGTTTAATTTTTATCATTTTGTAGTGAATAATAGATGTATCTTAATCTGAATATTTTTAACTGAAGTTTATCTTTTAATAATGACAGATAATATCTTCTGTAAATTTTCGCTTTAACTAAACATAATAATTGGCTTATTATTTCTGAATAAATGCCCTTTTACTCATCTCACATCGGACTTGCTTCGCTCGTCTCAAGAAGTACATCGCCAAATTTATACTGCAAAACATGTAGTATAAATGTATGTAAATACATTTGTTTTACTCTTCGCAGTTACTCAAACAGAATAATCTAGCTCAATGATGCTTGTCTTTATGGCAACACAAGTCTGAATACTTGTCTTATTCAAACGAAATTTATATACATACATATAATATATAATAATATATATATATATATTATATATATATAATATACTATATATAATATATACGTATTAATGATGGTTATAATTTTTTTTATAAATAAACGTTTAATTTGATAAATTGAACTAATTAATAGTGAGACTGATAATTAGTCTTATTCATACTCAACCGGGTGCCAAATCTCAATTGTTCGCATCATTTTTTCCACTTTTAAAATATTTGGGCAAGTTCATTAATTGCGGGAATGACGTCGTAAAAAAATATTTCTGAATTACACAATTACACTATAGAATTGATTTTTTTGTCAAAGTTCAATTCTTTACACACTGAGAGCTGAACGATAAAATCAGACACACACACACTTATACAGACAACTTAGTGAAAACCACTTTAGAAGGTTTTTAAAGAACATCATGAAACGGGTATCCGGTGACATTATACGTTTCAGATTTTTTTTTTACAAACACAATCACTTTTTTCTACATAACTACGGTATAAAATGAGGGAAAAGTAAATTTATTTATATTTATAATAAAAATTTTTCTCAGAAGCGCTGAGAAAATAATATATAATAATAGTTGTTTGACATAGAGAAAAAGTTGTCAAAAACTCAAAATATATCTTTTTGACATATAACATTAGTGTTTATGTCTGTTATATTTTGTTTAATAATGCTTAAGTGGTGGCAGAATTAACTTAGGTAACTTAATACTACACTTCGTTATTTGATAATCTATATATAGGTTTTAATAATAAATAATTTTCATACACAAGGTATTCTTTTTTTTTAAATTCTAATTGGTTAAAAATGCTGTTAATTGTTCAACGGTTTGGCAGAAAAGATTAATTGTAGTTAGGTGGTTGATATTGGTTTTTTTAGCAAATTAATTTCTTGCTCGTCAAAAATTAGTTTATGATAAATACTTTTTCTCTCTTCTGTAAAGAGGAAAAGCTTTAAACTTGTTTTTTAAACTAATGTTGCGTATGTACTCATTTATGTATTGTATATGTATACATTCTGTACTGTAATGTCTCACAATGTACTACATATGTCACTATTTGGGAATTCAACTCTATTAGCGTTTCCCAATGATAATTTACACTCACTTTTATTGATGCTATTCCTTTCGCAGTAAAGGGGCAATTTTCTGTCGTAAGAAACGGGCTTATTACAAGCGATTAGTAACTGTCAGATAACTCGTAATAAGCCGCTGCTACAAGAAAAGTGAAATTAAGTAGCAATAACCTTGTCATAATTAAACATTTCCAGTGTACACTTACAGAAATGTAGGCCTTTTTTTTCTACACTTTTTATGCTTTATGATGAGACAAATGCACCAACTAAATTAATGCAATGCCGCACAGCAAGCAGTTTTTTTTTTCAAAGTTTATCTTCCAAAAATTAAGTTCGAAGTGCACGTGATTTTCCTCTGCTTAAATTTACTACGCTCATCTTGACGAACTTAGTGAGAGTATGTGAAGCCTTCAAAATATATAAAAAAATCGCAATTAATGCGCGGAAAAAAATGTGAAATCACCAACAAATCAACGTGAAATGTCGGACCGATCTGCAGTTTGTAAGCTTTAGTCCTTATATAACACATTTGCTTTGTTTCTCTTATTTATACAGCATTAGTTTTCAATTTTTATCAAATATTGTCAACGTTTTTATTTTGAATCGTGAAGTCATCAATTTATTGCGTAAGAAACTGAATAAATCGTACCTCTAATAATGTTAGCTCAATAGTGTACCAAATATCTATACATCAAATAATGTTACTTAAATATGTACCTCAAATAAATGTCACTCAAATAGTGTTACTCAATAATGTTACTCAATAATGTTACTCAAATAGTGGTAATCAAAATATTAATCTCAAATAATGTTACAAATAGTGTTAACATAATAATGTTAACTCAAATAGTGTTACCAAATATTAATACTTAATATGTGTAACTCAAATAATAATGCTCAAAATAATGTTATAATTACCACTCATAGCACATTAAAGAGTTACATATAGATAGTTTTAAACAAGAGTTATTTTCTTTATTAATAAGTATATTAATATAATATGTAGTATGGTAAAATATTAACATACTACATATTACAAACTTAATTAATATGTAAAAATTTATTTTATTTCAATAAGTTAAATTGTGCTTAATTTAAATGCCGATAATTTGGTATGTAATTTAATATTATGCAAATAACCGCGTTTGACGTTGAATATTATATTTATTCAAATGAACGAGGTTAAAAGACGCAATATTACATATAGGAATTTACGATTATAAGAAAATTAAAATGCTATTGTGCAGCGTAATATCGTATGCCCTAAAGATTATCTTTTCTGCTTGACGGCCGGTTGAGAGGTAAAGTATTACTAATTGAAATTGAATTGTTATAATTAAAGAGAACTTTCATTTTAAGATTCGAATAGAAGTGTAGAGGCTCTGGGATATGATAAGAAGTTAATAGTTTAGATTACTTACGTTAGAAGTTTTTGTCAGAGCTGTTAATGTCAGCATGGGCGTTGGTGCTATTGATTACTGGGTTTAAATTATGCAATTTTTTATTTTTAGCATTGCAGCGGATTATGGGTTATTAAACTATAGATATAGAATCTAATAATGCCCTTAATTTCGGCAAGTGTGTATTTATGTCCTACTTTTTTTTACGAGACTGAAATTTTTTAAAATGCGATTAAGTATAAATAATGTTTAAACTTTTTTTTTTTTTTTTTTTTTTACGTGCTTTAACCGTAGGGTCTTTAGCGTTTCCCCTCCTCAATCTACTCAACATTAACTCCACTGAGTTTGTGCACATACAATCATCTAGGAAACACCCTCCGTACCATGGAGCACATGTAACCGGTTTAACAGTGTGTCTATTCATCGCCCACCCAGACTCAATCCAAACTCCTGCTCTGGCTAGTGCCCCGGACTATTCAAGTTGCCTAGTTCATCTAGACCAGCTAGCCTCACAGGCTCCACCGCTCTGGCTAGCGCCGACTACTGTTCACCTGTGTGCCTTGTTTCCTCTCTAAGTCTTACTAGTCCTCTGAATCACATTATCTCACTTGACTCGTCCTTCCAGCCATCTCATTAGTTCCACTACGCATCACCAAGTCTAAGCTAGGCTCACGCTCTGCCAGTCAGCGCCACCCGACAAAGTACCTGCACCCATGAGTCAGTGCTGCACAAACTCATTCTATACCCTGCCCTGAAGTCAAGTTCCGCAGGCTATTGGAGAGTCTGTCTTCAAGAACCGAGCACTTTGTTTAAAGCCACTTACGTTACTCGTGTCGCCGCCATCATTTCACTGACTAAGTTTTTCGGACATACAAGCTCAGTATATTCTTTCCGACCTCCATCTCCCCAGCCGCAGAACATTAACTTTTCGTGAGCTCGAGACAACGGAACGTGGGATCCAGAACTTGTCTCTGATGAAACTAGATCAACCCGCATTTTTGCGTATTAGTAGCAAGGAAACCACGTAAAACCTTGGCTGGGTTGGCCGGCCCTTGAATTCAAGACTCCCGAGTGTACGGTACAAGGATAACCTCATATTGAGGTCCTCTCGCGATTTGAACCCTCGACCTCCAGGTCGAGCGACGCTCTACACTGAGCTACCGGACTCGGTTAACTTAAAAATGGCTTTAAAACAAGGTATTATAATTTGGTTGACGCAAGCTAATCGTTTAAACCGGTTTCAACTCAATCAATTAATCTCAAATGGTGATGCAATCGCAATTGGCAAAATGCATAAAACAATAAGTACAAAAACAGGGAGCCTCTCAGCGCCAGCAGACGGGTTACAAATAATATAAACACAACAAAGTGGCGCGAAGCAGCGCGGAGGGTCCGACGCCGGGTAGCTGCTAACGGGTCAAAGTGGGGTATTATTAATATGGAAGAGTATTGTTGTTGGAAAAACTGAAACCGGGATGTCACTCGCATTATCCGTTTACCTGTTTAAGACCACCTGAGTCTGTCTTCACAAAGTTGGTCTGTCTATAGTGTTTGTCTGTTATCATCGTAGCTCTAAGGCCCGTATTCAAACGGTTCCTAACATTTTCCACAACTTTTCCTAACTTTTTCCTAACATTTTCCTACTTTTTCCTAACATTCCCTAACTTTCCCCTAACATTTCCTAACTTTTCCTACCCATTTCCTAACCCTAATTCTCCTAACTTTCCTAACACTTCTAACATTCTCCTACGTGTTTTTAAAAGTCTTTAGAGGCTTTGCATGTTTTATTTAGTAAGAACTAAGGGTAGTTAAGTCAAAAAGTGACACCATTGTAAAGTAAACCGTAATATATAGCAAAATATCAAAATGTTATTAACTTACAATTACCTGGATTTACGACACACTTTGTCATAAACCAAAATGCGGCCTTGCTTTGGCGAATGTTAATTATTAGAACTTTATTTACAATATGTTTTCAGTAAAACAGTAGAGGTTAATACAATACAATGTTTCAATTATTGTAACAGCTCTTCATAAATAAAGCAGTATCAAGCGTTTCAAGTTTGAACGTGGACCAGGTTGTACGAATCAAAGGTGTCTAAATGAAGACTCTGTTAATCAGTGGCAACACTGTTTTCATTTTTGGCTAAATCATTTACACAATTTTGTTTTCGTATTTTGTCATCAAAATATTTTTTGTTTGTGTAAAATGTTTTTCGTATAATAATGGCTGATTATTCCACCGGACCATCTGACTTTCCTCTTGAATTGACTACCCCCACAAACAGACCATAGAAATAAAAATCTGATTGTGTTAAAAGAATTTCAGGGTAAATTCCCTAATAGTAAATAAGTGGTTAAGAGTAACTTAATATTGTAAAATTTAAATGTAGATAGTTATTAATACGACAAAGTGTGTCGTATCCAGGTAATAAGTTATAACATTTTTTCATGACATTATTTATTGTTTATTTTAAAGCATTTAGATTATTTTGCGATATTTACGTTATTTACAAGGTACCTTTTTGCTTAATACCTTAGGTTCTTACTAAAAAAATCATGCGAAGCTCTAAAGACTTTTAAAACAGGGAAGATCATTTGAAATTTTCGTGGGCTTAAAAACATTTCTCTTACCTAAACCTAGTGAGTGTTAGGAGAATGTTAGGAAAATGTAGGAAAAGTTAGGAGATGTTAGGAAAATGTTAGGAAAAAGTTAGGAAAATGTTAGAAAAACGTCTTTGAATACGGGCCTACAGTGTATTTATACCTAGAGAGTTTGAAAATTGCTAACAAATCATCTATAGTGTAATGGTTATCCGGAAATAATTTTAATTTTATGACGTCATTGACCCGTATTAATGACTCAGAAAAATTTGTAGAATCTTAAATACGATAAAAATGTTGTTCAAATAAGAAAAGATATATGTTTCGTAATTATCAGCACAGTTGAAGTTTTTTTTTTAAATTGGAAAAAACGAAAATCCAATTGAGGTTGAAAAGGGTACCAGTGTATGCTTTATGTCGATATAAAAGTTAAAGCAGTCGATGTGGTCAGTTTCATGGATAGGTGACCACTGGGAATGATTATTTAATATTTGAGGCAAACAAAGCTTGTCGAAGTGAGAGTATGACCGTAGCGAATCGATGTACGGAGGAAAATTTTAAAGGGAACCTACCCGATTTTATTATTTAAATTAAAAGTTATTTAATAATTACCAAAACATAAGGCCGCTGCTGTCATTTTTAAGCCTCGTATGTAAGAATTTGTTTTGATTGACAGCTTGTTTTCTGATCTATTAGCTCTGTGTCTAATTTCCTATGGTAATGAATAAATTTATTTCTATTAAATTCGTCTTTTAGAATATTCTGTTGAAATGTTCAGTTTATTATTTAACCATCAATTGATAAATAACATTTGAAAATATCTCAAAATAAAAAAGAGAGATAACACATGGAATAGAGAGATAGTGAGAGCCACTCATAGAGATAAGTGCATGTGATGCCAATATTGGAATGTTATGCATTGGTTTACCCACCAGAGTGGGCTTTCGTCCACTGACTTTTGCTTTACTCTCGCTAACATATCAGACAGAACAACATAATTAATCTAAGTATTCGTTAATATGCCATAACTCACATAAATTTGATATCTTTAATCTTTTAAAAATTAATGTTTTTTAAATTGATTATTAAAGATTTGATATAATATTTTTGTTGTTGTTTTATTTTGGTATTGTCTAGTATTTGTTTTTTTTAATATTATTTCTACTCCGTTATTAAGACTCTGTTTAGACAATTTTCATGCTTTCTTTAGCATTTAAATAGTATTTTAACTACTCAATCGTCTTTTGTTCCACGTTGCACTCAAATTATGCGTTTATATTTTAAAGTTTACTTTTACTCTTGTATTTCTTTTAGCTGCGAATGTTTGATTAGAATTTTTTTTAACGAGGAGGTTCTATATATGCTGTGTTGTGTCTTATATGTGTGTGTATATATTATTACTATATATATATATTATATATTATATTTAATATATATATATTATATTATATTATATATTATATATATATATATATATATATATATATATATATAATAATTATTTAATTAATATACAACATAAATTTATAACGTAAATCCATAATACTTAATAGCAATAGGAACATTGGTACAGATACTAAATTATAGTAGTATGTTTCTATGATAGAGGGATTTATTTTAGATTTTTAAAACTATTTGAGGTTTTCCTGTGGTTTCCTCATTTTATAGGCATATGCCAGATTGATTCATTAAAGTCAGCCAACAGACTGCATAGGAAACTATTGCCGTCTAGGAAACCTCTTTGACATTTCCCTCTGCAAAATTCTTTAACCAATGACGCTATTCAAACACATCAAACATCATTTTTTGAAATCCCAGCAAAAAAATTAAAATTAAAATACCTAAACAAAAAATTGGAAATTATCCTTAACCAAACAAACCCCTTACACCCCCAAAAAAAACCTAATTCCATACCAAAATAAATAAATAAAATAAAGAGGCAACCAATCACCTCAAATCAATAAATAATATGGCTCCGATTTACACCAAAATAAATACTGTATACTTTGGCTAATAAAGAACGTTGTTTAAAAAAATCCATTTTAATTAGGGGAGGAGCAAAATGTATCTTTAATTGAACAAACGTTAGTGAGTTCGGCTAAATGCACGATTTTTAAATTTCAAGTTTAATTTGTATACAGTTTTTGTATCTCGCGATAACTGAAGTAAAATGTTTTCTGACCAAAAACGGTTTTGATATAAATAATAATATTATATTAACATTTATCAAATATTATGTTTTTAAAATTAATAGCTAGAAAATACATTGAATTTTCTCTTACGCCGCGCCCCTTTGTGGGTACGACTCTGGTATGACTTTATCTATATTATAACCACTATTATATTTGGTTCTATTTTAAGTTCACTATTATATTTTTAGGTTTAGGTTCCATTTCGTTTGTTTAAAACATTAAGTAAGAGTATTATTTTGAAGTAATGTATAACTCAAGGAATTAGAAATAATATAAAATAAATGTTAACTTCGTTTAGACCATAACTTCTCTGAATGCGTCATGACTAAACAAATATTACCTATTATCTTTGTATGAAACCCACGTGTTTACTATTTGAATACAATTTTTGGTTAGGCGCTGGAAATGAATTCCCACTTCAAAAAATAACTATATTTCATTCACTATTACAAAAAAAAAATAAAAATAATTTCATTATAGTATAAGCAAATTAAAAGAAAATATTTATAAGAAGGTGACTCCTGAAAAGTGAAACTTGAGTACAGGAGTATTCTGGTAGAAAGATTGTCTTCTGTGATAAATATCATAATTTTGATAGAAATGATAATAATTCTAATGAGATAGAAAATGCACAAATAATATTTATTAAACAACGATTATTATTAGAAATTATAATAATAAGTGTAATTTAATAAAATAGTTTTATTTAATATATAAAATAGAATCGTTTAATTTAATATAATTAAATACGAATAGTAATTAATATATAAAATAGAATAGTTTAAGCATAATGTGTTAAGGTCTCAATTAACATTATAATTTGTATTGCATCAAGACATTTTCAACAATCTTTTGATTGCGATGATTTTGCGACTTTTCCAAAAAAAACTCAATTTGAAACATGTCCTAGATAAAACATGTATAATTGTTGGATCTCCGAACATGGTATATAGTAAGTATTAAATAATGGACGCCAAGTAAGCTTCTTTTAGGTAGGTTAGTAAAATGTTCCATGTTAGGTCTATTAGGTCAGAACCCTCCTCCCTCTGAGAAAGACCTTCTAACTCAATATTCCTATCTTCTCTCAACAACACAACTATATTTATATGTATATATTGAGTTAGAGGTCTTTTCTCAGGGGAGGAGGGGGTTCTGACCTATAATAGACCTACAATGGAAGACATTTTACTTAAGCCTACTATAAAGAAGCATTACTTGCGTCCATTATTTTAATACTTACTATATACCATGTTCGTGAGATCCAACAATATACATGGTTTATCTAGGACATGTTCATTGGAGTTTTTTGGAAAAAAAGTCCCCCGCAAAAATCATGAATCAAATATTGGTTGAATATAGTCTGATCAATACAAATTTATAATGTTTAAAATTGAGACTTAACACATATTCTAAACTTTTATTTTATTATATTAAATTACACTATTCATTTTATATATTAAATTAACCTATTCTATTTTTATTATATTAAATAAACTATTTATTAAATACACTTATTATTAATAATTTTATATATCGTTGTATAATATTATTTGTGCATTTTCTATCATCATTAATTTATTATATTTCTATCAATAATTATGTATTTATCTAACAGAAGACAATCTTCTCGCAGGAGATACTCCTGTACTCAAGTTTCACTTTTCAGGAGTTCACATTCTTATAAATATTTCATTTTAATTTGATGTATACTATAATTAAATTTATTTTATTTTTTTTTTGTAAATGAGTGAAATATAGTTTTTTGAATTTGAATTCATTCCAAGCGCTAACCAAAAATTGTTATTCAATGTAAACACGTTTGTTCAACACAGATATAGGAATATTTGTTTCAGTCATGAGCATAATGAGAAGTTATGGTAAACCTAAGGTTAACATTTATTTTATATTATTTTCAATCCTTGATATGACATTACTTCAAATAAATACTCTTACTTAAAATGTTTAACAACGAAATGGACCTAAACCTAAAATATAATAGTGAACTTAAAATACTGAAACCTAAAATATAATAGTGGTATAATAATATAGATAAGTCATTACCAGAGCGTACCCCAAAGGGGGCGCGGGCGTAAAGAAAAGTTCAAATGTATTATCTAGCTATAATTTTAAAAAACATAATTTTGATAAATGTAAATATAAATATATGTATAATTTATATCAAAACGTTTTTGGTCAGAAAAACATTTTACTTCAGTATCGCGAGATACAAAAATGTATTCAATAACAAAAATTAAAAATCGTGCAATTTAGCCGAACTCACTACGTTTGTTCAATTAAAGGATACATTTTGCTGCCTCCCTAATAAATATGGATTTTTTAACAAGTTCTTTTTGCCAAAAGTATAGCAGTATTTATTTTGTGTAAATGGAGCCATATTTTTATTATTGATTTGAGGTGATTTGTGCCTCTTTATTTTATTTATTTTTTTGGTATGAATTAGGTTTTTTTTGGGTGTAAGGGGGTTTGGTTGGGTTAATGATAATTTACAATTTTTTGGTTTAGGTTATTTTAATTTTAATTTTTTTGCTGGATTTGCAAAAATGATGTTTGATGTGTTTGGAATAGTTCATATGGTAAAGGATTTTGCAGGAATGTCAAAGAGGGTTTCCTAGACTGCATAGTGTCTTGCAGTCCTGTGGACAGATTTTAATGATCTCAATCTGGCATATGCCTAAAAATTGAGGACACCACAGAAAACCTGCAAATACGTTTTAAAAATCATAAAATAAAGTCCTACTATCATAGAATACATACTACTATAATTTAGTATTGTACCAATGTCATTGCTATTAAGTATTATGATTACGTTATAAATTTATGTTGTAATATAATTAAATAATGTATATATATATATATATATATATAATATATTATTATATATTATATAATATATATATATATATTATACATATATATATATATATATATATATATATATATATATATACACACACATATAAGACACACACACACATATATAACCTCCCTCGTTAAAAAAATTTCTAATAAACATTCGGCTAAAAGAAATACAAGATACAAAAGTAAACTTTAAAATATAAGACGCAGTAATTTGAAGTGCAACGTGGAAACAAAAACGATAGTATTTAAATTACATTTAACTGCTAAAGAAAGCATTTAAATGTCTTAAATAGTCCTTACAACTGAGTAGAATAAATTTACAAAAACAAAACTAGACAACAATACAACAACAACAAAAAATATTATAACAAATCTTTAATATCACCTTTAAAACATTCATTTTTAAAAGATTAAGAATATCAATTTATGTGACAGTTATGGCAATATTAACGAAGTGATTAGATAATATGTTGTCTTGTCGTAGATATTAGGGAGTAAGCAAAGTAGTGGGACGACCCACTTGGTGCGGTAAAATGCATAACATTCCAGATACTTGCATCACTGCACTTATCTCTATGGAGTGGGCCTCTACTATCTCTCTATTCCATGGTGTTATCTTCTTTTCTATTTTGAGATATTTCAAAATGTTATTTATCCTTGATGTTAATAATAACAACTTGAACATTTTCACGAATATTCTAAAATATCGAATTTAATAGAACTAAATTTAATCATTACCATAGAAATTAGACTACAGAGGCTTAATAGAATAGAAAACAACTGTCATAAGAAGACAGATTCGTTACATACGAGGGCTTAAAAATGACAGCAGCTTATGGTATTGGGTAATTAATTAAATAACTTTTAATTTAAATAATAAAATCGGGTAGGGGTTCCCTTTAAAATTTTCTCGTCACATCGGAATCGCTCACGGTCATATCTCACTTCGACAGCTTTGTTGTCCTCAAACTATTTAAATATTCCATTCAGTGTCACCTATCAGGAACTGACCAACGATCGATGCTTTTTAACTTTTTATATCTACATAAGGCATACACTTGTACCTTTTCAACTCAATTGGATTTTTCTGATTTTTCAATTTAAAAAAAAAACTTCACTGATGGCTGATAATAATACGGAAAACATATATTTTTCTTTATTTGACAACATTTTTTATCGTACTTTTTTAAATTCTACAAAAGTTTTTTCTGAGTCATTAATACGGGTCAATGACGTATAAAATAAAATTATTTTCCGGATAACACATAACACTATAGATTGATTTTGTAGGCAATTTTCGAACTCTTCTAGTATAAATACAATTAGGCCCGTATTCATAGACGTTTTCCTAACATTTCCTAACTTTTTCCTACATCTTTCTAACATTCTCGCTACTTTTTCCTAACATTTTCCCTAACATTCTCCTAACACTCACCTTAGGTTTAGGTAAGAGAATGTTTTTAAGCCACGAAATTTAAATGATCGTTCCCACGTGTTTTAAAAGTCATTTAGAGCTTCGCATGATTTTTTTAGTAAGAACAAGGTGTTAAGTCAAAAAGTGATACCATTGTAAATAACGAATAATCGCAAATATTATGTTATTAAACTTATTAAACCTGGATTTACGACAACACTTTGTCGATTAATAATATCTACATAATTACATAATATAGTTTAACTCTTAATCACTTACTTACTATTGGGAGTTTACCCTGCAATTCTTTACCACAATCAGATTTTTTAATTTTTCTATGGCTGTTTGTGGCGGCTATCATTCAAAGAGGAAATTCTATTGTGTTCGTTGTGAATTTTAATTCAGTGTCATTTACGATATATATCATTTTCTCTTACAAATCAAAAATGAATTTGATGAAAAATCCGAACAACAAACTTGTGTAAATGAATTAGCAAAATGAAACAGTGTTGCACTGATTAACAGGTCTTCATTTCGAACACCTTTGATTCGTAAACTGGTCACGTTCAAACTTGAAACGCTTGATCTGCTTATTTATGAAAAGCTTTACAATAATTGAACATTGTATTTGTCTAACTCTACTGTTTACTGAAAACATATGTTAAATAAAGTTTTCTAATATATTACATTCGCCCAAAGCCAGGTCCGCATTGGTTGTTTATGCCAAAGTGTTGTCGTAAATCCAGGTAATAGTTTAATAAATTTTGGAATATTTTGCGATTATATTACGTTATTACAATGGTGTCACTTCTTTGACTTAACTGACTTAGGTTCTTCCTAATAAAATCAGCAAAGCCGTCTAAAAGACTTTAAAACACGATAGGAGAATGTTTAGAAGATGTTAGGAAAATGTTAGGAGAATGTTAGGAGTTGGGAATTGGAAAAAGTTAGGAGAAGTTATGGAAAATGGTTAGGAAAAAAATGTTAGGACAAAAGTTAAGGATAAATGTTAGGAAAAATTAGGAAAATGTAGGAAAAGTTAGGAAACGTCCTTTGAATACGGGCTTAGAGCGTACGATGATAACAGACACACATATAGACAGACCATACTTTGTGAAACAGACTCAGTGTCTTTAAAACATGTAAAATGATAATTCTAGTGATCCGTTTCAGTTTTTTTCCAACAACAATACCTTGCCATATATATAATACCCACTTTGACCCGTAGCAGCTACCGCGTCGACCTCGCGCTGCTTCGCGCCACTTTGAGTTTGTTGTTTTATATTATTTGTAGACCCGTCTGCGGCCTGAGAGCTCCCTGTTTTGTACTTATTGTTTTATGGCAATTTTGCCAATCGATTTTTCATCAGCCATTTGGATAATTTGATGAGTTGGAAACCGGTTTAAAACCGATTAGCTTGCCGTCAACCATTCCAGTAATAACCTTGTTTTAAGCCATTTTAAGTTAACCGAGTCCGTAGCTCATGGTGAGCGCTCGCCTTTCGACCTGGAGGTACGAGGTTCAAATCCAGCCGGGAGGACCTCAATATGAGGTTATCCTTGTACCGTACACTCGGGGAGGTCTTGAATTCAGAGCCGCAACCCAGCCAAGGTTTTACGTGGTTCCTTGGCTACTAATACGCAAATGCGGGTTGGATCTTAGTTTCATCAGAGACAAGTCTGGATCCACGTTTCGTTGTCTCTAGCTCACGAAAAGTAATGTCTTCTGCGGGCTGGGGGAGATGGGAGGTCGGAAAGATATACTGAGCATTGGGGTATGTCCGAAAACTGTCAGTGAAAGTGGGGAACAGAGTACGTAAGTGGCTAGGAACAAAGTGCTCGTTTCTGAAGACAGCGTTCCTAATGCACTGCGGAACTTTGACTTTCAGGTCAGGCTATAGAAATGAGTTTGTGCACACTGACATCGGGTGCTAGAGTTCTTTGTCGGGTGGCGCTAGACTGGCCAGGCGTGGAGCCAGCTTAGACTCTGTGATGCTAGTGGAACTGATGGATTGGTGAAACTGGAAGGAGAAGGTCAAGTGAGACTAATGTGGATCAGAGGAGCTAGTAAGCACTGAGATGAAACAAGCACACAGTGAATAGTAGTCGGCGCTAGCCAGAGCGGTGAGCCTGGTTGAGTCTAAAGCTGGTCTAGATGAACTAGCAACTGTGACTAGTCGCGGCACTAGCCAGAGCAGTGAGTTTGGATTGAGTCTGGTTGGCGCTGGATGAACTAGACACCTGTAAACCGTTAACTGTGCTGCATGTATCGAGGGGGGTGCTTTCCTAGATGTAATTGTATGTGCACAAACTCAGGGGTTAATGTTGAGTGAGATTTGAGTGAGGGGAAAACGCTAAATGACCTACGGGTTAAAGCGTAAAAAAAAAAAAAAAAAGTTTAACATTATTTATACTTAATCGCATTTTAACAAATTTAAGTCTCGTAAAAAAGTAGACATAAATACACCACTTGCACGAATAAGGTCATTATTTAATTCTATATCTATATTAATAAACCATAATCGCTGCAATGCTAAAAATAAAAATTGCATAATTTAAACCCAGTGATTAATAGCACCAACGCCACTGACATTAACAGCTACTAAAAACTTAACTAAGTAACTAAACTATAACTTTATTTCATAATCCAGAGCAATTAACTTTATCGACTTAAATAAAGTATTTTATTATAAAATTTATTAGTAATATTTTAACGTAGCAAAATAAGATAATCTTTAGGAGATAAATATACGTGCACAATGCATTTTAATTTATTATATAAATATCCTTTATAATATTGGGTCTTTAACCTCGTTCATTTTGAATAAATATAATTATTCAACGTCAACGCGTTATTTGCATAAATATTAAATACATACAATATTATCGGCATTAAATTAAGCACAATTTAAACTTATTGAAATAAATTAAATTTTTACATATTAATTAAGTTTGTAATATGTAGTATGTAATATTTTACATACTACATATATAATAATTACTTATTAAATAAAGAAAATAACTCTTGTTTAAAATTATTATATTGTAACTCTTTAAATGTTGGCTATGAGTGGTAATTGATAACATTATTTGAGCATTATTATTTGAGTTACACTATTTAAGTATTAATATTTGAGTAACACTATTTGAGTAACATTATATGAGTAACACTATTTAAGTAACATTATTTGAGTATTAATATTTGATTGACACTATTTGAGTAACATTATTTGAGTAACATTATTTGAGTAACACTATTTGAGTGACATTATTTGAGTAACACTATTTAAGTAACATTATTTGAGTATTAATATTTGAGTAACACTATTTGAGTAACATTATTAGAGTACGATTTATTCATTCTTACGGCAATAAAATTGGATGACTTCACGATTTCAAAATAAAAACGTTGACAAGTTATTTGATAAAAAGTGAACTAATGCTTATAATAAGATAAAACAAAGCAAATGTGTTATATAAGACTACAAGCTTACTAAACTGCAGATCGGTCCGACCATTTCACGCTTGATTTGTTTGGTGATTTCACATTTTTCCGCGCATAATTGGCGATTTTTATAATATTTTGAGGCTTTCACATACTCTCACTAAGTCGTCAAGATGAGCGTAGTAAATTTAATAAGCAGAGGAAAATTCCGTGGCACTTCGAACTTAATTTTTTTGTTGAAGATAAACTTTTGAAAAAAAAAACTGCTTGCTGTGCTGCATTGCATTATTAGTTGGTGCATTTGTCTCCATCATAAAAGCATAAAAAGTGTAGAAAAAAGTGCCTACATTTCTGTAAGTGTACACTGGAAAAATGTTTAATCTACTGACAAGGTTAATGCTTACTTAATTTCACTTTTCTTGTAGCAGCGCTTATTACGATTATCTGAAGTACTAATCGCTTGTAATAAGCCCGTGTTCTTACGACAAGAAAATTGCCCTTTACTGCGACAAGGAATAGCATCAATTAAAAGTGAGTGTAAAATTATTATCATGGGAACGCTAATAGAGTTGTAATTCCCAAATAGTACATATGTAGTACATGTGTAGTACATGTACAGTACAGTATATGTATACATATACAATACATAAATAGTACATACGCGAACATTAGTTAAAAACAATGTTTAAGTCTTTCCCTTCTTTACAGAAGAGAAGAAAAGCTATTTATCATAAACGAATTTGACGAGCTAAGATAATAATTTGCTAAAAAAACCAAAATATCAACACCTAACCTACAATTATCTTTTTCTGCCCACAAGTGAACAATTAACAAGCATTTTTTTAAACAATTATAATTTAAAAAAAGAATAACCTTGCTTGTATTGAAAATTATTTAATTATTTAAAACCTATCATATAATTATCAAATAACGAAGGTAGTATTAAGTTACCTAAGTTAATTCTACCACCACTTCAACATTATAAACAACATATTATACAGACATAACACTATGTTATATGTCAAAAGATATATTTTTGAGTTTTGACAAACTTTTTCTCTATGTCAAACAACTATTATTATATATTATTTTCTCAGCGCTTCCTGAGAAAAATATTATTATAAATAATAATAATATTTTTACTTTTCCTCATTTATACCGTAGGTATGTAGGAAAAGTATTGTGTTTGTAAAAAAAAATCTGAAACTATAATGTCACCGGAATTATCCGTTTCATGTGTTCTTAAAACCTCTAAAGTGGTTTTCACTAAGTTGTCTGTATGAGTGTGTGTGTGTCTGATTTTATCGTAGCTCTCAGTGTGCTAAAGAATTAGAACTTTGTACAAAAAATCAATCTATATGTGTAATTGTGTAATTCAGAAATATTTTTTACGACGTCATTAACCCGCAATAATGACTTGCCAAATATTTTAAAACGTGGAAAAATGATGCGAACAGATTGAGATTTGGCACGCGTGTAGTAATGAATAAGACTAACTTATCATCTCACTATTAGTATTAGTTCAATTTTCATCAAATTAAACGTTTAAGTTATATAAAAAAAATTATAACCATCACTTAATACGTATATATATATATATTATTATATATATATATATATATATTATATATAATAATTTATATATATATATGTATGTATATAAATTTTCGTTTGAATAAGACAAGTATTCATGACTTGTGTTGGACCATAAAAGACAAGCATCATTGAGCTAGATTAGTTCTGTTTGAGTAACTGCGAAGAGTAAAACAAATGTATTTACTATACATTTATACTACATGTTGCAGTATAAATTTGGCGAATAGTACGTTCTGAGGACGAGCGAAGCAAGTCCGATGTGATGAGGTAAAAGGGGCATTTATTACAGAAATAATAAGCAATTATTATGGTAATAGTAAAGCGAAAATTTACCAGAAGATAATTATCTGTCATTATAAAAGATAAACTTCAGTCTAAAAAATATTCAGATTAAGATTCACTTATCTTATTATTCACTACAAAATGATAAAAATTAAACTCAATACTTAGAGGTAATTCTCAAGGTAAAATCTTTTCCAAGAATATTAAGAAGAAACAGTGAATCAAGGAGTAAAGAACGCGGACATAAGTTAATTGTTTTGTTCCTTCTATGATGCCATGATATAATATAGATGAAATCCAGTTAAATAGTGTGTATAGTGTTATAAATAGTGTTATATCGATAATTGCAGTTTTGTGATATAATATTATATTACCACTGTAACACATTTACAAGCCTACATGGGTATTGAAAAGAAATAGAACCATGGCAATGAAACGATTCTTCGCATTATATATTTGTTATAAAATTAAATATACTAATTTTGTAAGTATTGTAACCAGGGCGAAACCTAAGAGAGTTTCACCTAGAAACCTAAGATTTTTTAACAATTAAAATCATAATAAAGAAAAAAAATTACTAATAGGATATAAACTATTAAAATTACTTACAGAGACCAAAATAGAATAGATTCAAACAAATATTTTAATACCTAAAACAAATAAACAAACCAATAATTATTATGGAATAAAACACTATTATACAATAAAGTTGAAAATAAGAACAAATTTTAACAATATTATTTAATGCAAGCAAACTATAAAATTGATAAAATATTTGTGTAATTCCTTGATTACGAGTAAAACACCATAAGATGATTTTGTTTACTAAAATTAAAAACAATAAGAAATAAAATTAGATAAATGCAAAATAAAAATAACATAAAGAGTAAACAAATTAAAAGTAATAACAAAAAGAAATAAAAAAAATAAATTATTAAGAATAAATAACAGAAAATGATATAAGCTTAGTATGTTATTAACGATATCCTTGATGGGTGAATTTAAAACAATAAAATGAGAATGTACATAAATAAAGAATTTATGATGACGAGGTCAGGGTTGCTGCATTTAACATGTTTATGTTCCCAAGGTGGTAACACTGCCGACCAAAAATAACTTGATTTATTTGTAATTTAACATATATTGAGAAAATACAAGTTAGACCAAGTAAAATATTGGAACTGAACGCAGAGAGAATGTAATAAAAATAGAGACAAATAACGACGGAAAGACAAACACTAATGTGGTATATTTAATTATTTTGGGAAATTGGCTTAGATCCAGGCTACATATAATGAAAACTCAGCCTTAGAGAAAACATCAAAGGTTATAAAAAACCTGATAAATATTTCCTAAAACATGATTACTTTAGTACATTATCGAGTTTAAGAGCCGGGACTGAAAAATGAGCTTTCTTTTTTATAGTTTCCAACAGTTCTAGGGTCGGCGGGAA
The DNA here is from genome assembly GCA_018340805.1 of Microvelia longipes. Classification (NCBI taxonomy): domain Eukaryota; kingdom Metazoa; phylum Arthropoda; class Insecta; order Hemiptera; family Veliidae; genus Microvelia; species Microvelia longipes. Next base: position 201,840 of record JACMZG010000008.1, read on the forward strand.
AAAGCACATAAGTTGATTATAATAATTAATAATTATTTTATCAAATTGATAAAGTTGGAATTAGTCATGATGTATTTTTACTCATTTATCTCATTTGACGATTGTTTTGACTTAAGTAGTTTTTACGTTTGGTTAAGTAAGTTCTGAGAAATACATTATTCGAATAATTTTTTTTTGAAAAATTTGACTTATGTGCTTTTTCCCGCTGACCTTTGAATTTTTCTTAATTAGTTTACTTTTTTAAGTCATTTGAAAAAAGTTAAACTAATGCTGATAATGAGATGAAACTAGGCAGATTTGTTTCATGCCAAATCAAAAATAGATCGATTCATTTTTCCGAGTCTCATAAGTCACTATTTTCGGTTAATAAAAGTACAAAAACAAATCCTGAAAGGACTGATTAATAAAGATTGATTATTTGTACCAAATTCTGACTCTCTATAGCATAAAAGATGATGAAACACACACAAATAGACAGGCAACTTAGTGAAACCACTAAAAAGGTCTTAAAACCCTGAAACGGATAATTAAAGCCAAATCCTGGTTTCGAATATTTTTGCAAACACAATACTTTTTCTACGCCATAAACGAGGAAAAGTAAAAAAAACGTAAAATTAACTTAAGCACAATAATAAAGAACTAAAATATGGCACGGCATAACCATGCAGGTTTATGTTATAAACATAACCTGACACTAAGATGTAAGTAGTTGTGTAATTAGTTGACCGTGTTTTTACAACCTTAAGTTATTTAAGATTAAGCCCGACTGCCATCTCTGTGTATAAAGTTGTAGTTTTATCAATAGCTAAATTTTCAAACGAATTTCTTTAAAGATATAAACTTTTGAGATTATTCAAATAGTCCTAAAAATATTAAGACAAAAAATCATCGGTCCTCAGAAATATAGTTCGCCAAATTTATACTGAAACATGGCTTTGAACTCACTTCGCTCGTCTTCAGATAGTAAATGCATCCGTATCATTCTCAGCGGTCACCATGCTTAATGGTCCTTAATTTTTATGATCCAACAAAAATCATGAATATACTTGTATTGAAAGGAAACTTAGTGTACTTTATTAGGTAAGTGTACTTTATACACTTGTAACCAATTTTAACTCAATTGGACCATTTCCCAATCTTTTACATTTTTTTAAGAAACATACAAAAGCCATTTAACAAAAATTAAACTAATGCTGATAATGAAATGAAACGTGGCACATATGTAAGTCTTACACATAGTCACATGCGTGCCAAATCTCAATCCGAATGCTTCATTTTTTCGCGTTTTATGATTTTTTCGGAATTTTTGCTGAGTCATTATTGCGGGGTAGTGACGTCATAAAAAAAATATTTTCCGAATAGCACAACTACAGCGGTAGACTGATTTTTGTACAAAATTTCAACACTAGCATAAATACACTGGGCGCTACGATGATAACAAACACACACACACATACAGACAACTTTGCGAAAACCACTCAGGAGGCCTTTAAAACACCTGAAACGGATAATTCTGGTTTCATCCCGGTCTATAGGGTTTTTTTCCAATCACAATACTTTTCCTATAAACCTACGGTATAAATGAGGAAAAGTAAAAAAGGTAAAACAATATTACATTACAACATGCGCGCCAAATCTTAGACCGATCAACAAATTTGTGCGAGTCTCGGTTTAGAATCCTTTTTGCAAACAAAATACTTTTCTTATATACCTACAGTACAAATGAAAAAAAGTAAAAGCGCTGACTTGAAATGATAATACTTTACCTATTTTATCACTCTCATTCCTGCGCAAGAGCGGAAGTTTTAATAAGACAAGATAATATAAAGTTTACATTAAAAAAAATTTCAGATCCATATTCAATCAGAATTTCTTGTTAAAATTAAGAAAAGAAACTGGGCAAACGAGACAGATAAGTAAGAAGAGAAGCGTCAGAGTCAACTAAACTCTTGGGGCATGCAAAACAAGCAATTCTAGACGTCAAGTATCAATCAGTATCAATCAGAGCAATGAACCGAAAGGACAAACATAACAAGTATTATGTAACAGATCTGAGAATTAACCTCTAAACATATTGATGCCAACTAGGCATGTAAGATATTGAAAACACTATGTAAGCGTCAATTCAGATGTACGTAGTCTTATAAGAGTAGAATTCGAGAAAAAATAACATCTATCTGTGTTTGATCTTATAGTGATAAAACTAGAATGATATGCAAGCCGCGAAAGTACAGTCTATCGACTACTTTAAAAATCTTGACATGTAAGTTAAGGCACCGCCGATTCTAAAGAAAAAAAATCCCTGCAAGAAGAGAGCTAAAAAAACAATGTAAACACATCAGGTTATTTTACCCATATTTTCTCGGCGATGTTTTTTTTTTACATTTCTTTAGAGTAGGTTTACATGTGAAAACACTATGTAAGCGTCAATTCAGATGTATGTAGTCTTATAGGAGTGGAATTCGAGAAAAAATAACAACACAAAGAAGATGTAAACACAAGAAGAACCACAAACAAAGTGAACGATTGCCGGGAAGAAGGTTATTTCCCTACAGCGGTTATGGTGGTAGGGATTTTTTTTCTCTATTCAAGTGAGCGGTTCGCAGCGGCTTCTCTGATTGGTCAACCTCCAAAATGCTTATGACCTTGGAGATTTTTAAACTAAACGATAGACTGTAGGAGTAGTTATTATAGTCCAAGAGCCAGCCTAAAAAATGTGACTCATTTTGTACTACTTGGAACCAAATAATTCTGGAAATATTCCTTAAATGATTAAGGAAAAGCATAGTCTGCCTAACCATAGTGCAGCTCTTCATATAAAATCGCTCGCTCTAAATATTAGAAAATCGAACTAATTCCAGTTTTCTTGCAATAAGTGGTTCCCTGTAGTTCATGTGCAAAACATTAAGATGACATTTTTTAAGCTAGAAAAAAATCCTATTACACGAGTGTTATTTTGTCAAAATCTGATAACTACAACTAAAGGTATGACATTTGTTAAATGGCCAAAAAATCCACAAAAAACAATATTTTTTCAAAGAAATTCGCTGAATTTGCATAAATTAACCATTTTTTAGGTTTTTCGAAGAGCCATAACTTAGGTTGTAGTCTTCCAATTTTGATGATTAAACACAGAAACATTTATAGAACATTTTATCAGCATTAAAACATTTTTTTAAGGGAACAATTTATTTCAAGAAAACTAAAATTTATGCAATTTTATACAATTTTCAGCATGCGCAGACATATGATGGGCTCCACTCTGGATAATTTAAGGTAAATTTTCAAAAAATTTTGGTTTGACGTAGTACAAAATAAGTCATATTTTTAGGCCTGGCTCTTGGACTATTAGGAACAACTAGAGAAATTTAAATTGGGTACCAAGTATATCGAAACTGATTGTACAATAGACTTCCAGTCCCAGTGCAAATGGAGTCTAATTTTGACACCTATCCCAATAATCATTAAACATCGGAATTTTTCCTTAACACGCTCGTCCTCCAAGCACAGACTCGCTTCACTCCTCCTCATGATATACACTTCGCCAAATTTATACTGCAAAACATTTTTGGTCTTGTTTCGCTCGTCCTCAGAGAATTAAACTAATGGAATTAGTTTAATTCACAACGGTCAACCATCCAAACCTTGCTCGGTGCTGCTTGACTTTCATGATCCAACAAAAACCAAAGATATACTTGCCGAATGAAAACAAAACTTAAACTTAATTATTACGTAAAGGGATGCATTTGTGCGAAATTTCAACTCAATTCATTTTCCTTTTTTACAATTTTTAAAAAACGTATACAATTCATTCGATAAAAATTGAACTAATGCTGCTAATGTGGCGACACTTGGCACATACGTTGATCTTATACATGACAACATGCGTGCTACTTTCAAACCAATCAACATATTTTTCTGCGTTAAATGAATTTCCGATTTTTTGTCATTATAGCGGGTTATTGGCAACACTGAGAGATACCATAATAACAGACTCTTCTTATAGGATAGTTCAAGATAGATTCCGGTTTTTTTGCTAAAACAATACTTTTTCTATGTACTTACAGTACATAGAATGAGGAAAATTAAATATATATATATATATATAATATTATATATATATATATATATATATAATATATATATATATATATATATATATATATATATATAATATATATATATATTATATATATATATATACATATATATATATATATAATAAGCTGTGTTATTAATCTAACCTCATCCCGAGATTGGCGCAAAGTGTATATATATATATATAATATATATATATATATATATAATATATTATATATATATATATATATATATATAATATATATACATATCCACACCTACAAGGTGTGTTCAAAAAGTATCGCGAATTTTGAATTTTCGCGGGTTACGTATATTTCAATTTTTTTGGTTCGTTATGGTACTCATGTCTCTCACTATGCCGACAACCTCGCCATTTTGAATGTCACTTAGATTCACTGATCGTCTTCGATTTTTACCTATTCAAAAAAATGGATCAAAGAACGTGTATCAAATTTGACTCTCCTACAAATTTCCTTATACCTAATGACTGTCCTACTTAATTTCCTCATACCTAATGCCTCCCTACTAATTTTCTCATTACCTAATGACTCTCCTACTAATTTTCTCATACCTAATGCCTCTCCTACAATTTCCTCATACCTAATGCCTCTCCTACCTAATTTCCTCATACCTAATGCCTCCCTCTATTTCCTCATACCTAATGCTCCCTACTAATTTTCTCATACCTAATGCCTCTCCTACTAATTTCCTCATACCTAATGCCTCTCCTACTTAATTTCCTCATACCTAATGCCTCTCCTACTAATTTCCTCATACTAATGCCTTCTCTACTAATGCCTCTCCTACTAATTTCCTCATACCTAATCCTCTCCTACTCTCCTACTAATTTCTCATACCAATGCTCTCCTACTAATTTTCCTCATACCTAATGCCTCTCCTACTAATTTCCTCATTACCCTAATGCCTCTCCTACTAATTTCCTCATACCTAATGCCTCTCCTACTAATTTCCTCATACCTAATGACCTCCTACTAATTTCCCTCTACCTAATGCCTTCCTACTAATTTCCTCATACCTAAATGCCTCTCCTACTAAGCCTCATACCTAATGCCTCTCCTACTAATTTCCTCATACCTAATGCCTCTCCTACTAATTTCCTCATACCTAATGCCTCTCCTACTCTCCTACTAATTTCCACATAAGCCTTTCCTACTAATGCTTATAAGTTCTACTTTCAACCTCAATAGGCTATATACATTTAAATAATACAGAAGTAAGCCTAAAGTAACAACATTGAAATAATAATCTGGAAGGTTTTAAAGTTTTTCAAAACCCTCCTTATATGAAGACTTGTCCGAGTTATCAATGAAATCAGGAAGTCGATTGAAAACGAGTGGAAAAAAGACGAAAAGTGAGACTTATTAAATCATTGGAAATACAGGAAATAAGTAGGTTAAGGTCTCTCACTCTAAACCACCTCACCCTATACTAACACCTAGCAGAGGTTGCCACCTTCTTCGTGTAAATGACCTAACTTATATCTTCTACTCCATTTTCTTTAGCGAATTTCTAAAGGAATGAGTTTATTTTGAAACTAAATTTCACCAGGAATGTCGAACAATCGAACCTAATTTCTGATAGTACTGTCACCGATTAGGTACATCTAAAGTTAGTCAGGAAGCAAGTTGAAGATCTTTTGTTGGTAGCAAAGATGAATTGTTATCAAAAGTACATTTCACAATAAAATTGATACTAACAACTTGATTATAAATAAATCTTCAACGCTTATAATATCAGGCACAAGCAAGAGTATCAAATAATATATAAGTATCTTAAAGTACAAAACTGAAAAAAAATATATCCTATTTACTATTAAATGGAAGTCATCAGCGATTTTTTTCCAAAGGATTCGCTACGATGAAAAACTAGTTTTTCAGTACGATGAAAAACGCTAAGGGAATTGTTAGAGATTTATTCACTTGAATACGAGAAATCGATTCCATCCGATTTTCAATGCAATGCGTGTCAAGAGAATAATTTCAAAGAATTTTGTTTTGGCTTTATTTAAAATTAATATTTAAAACTTAATGAAACATGTTATTGATAAAGACATTATTTTTTGTTTTCTTTCTCATATGTAACTGTTTCTGTTATTTGTTAATTGTTTGTTTAGTTTATTTTACATTGTTCACTAAATGTAGTTGTTTTATAATCTTAAGAGGATATAGCCTGAAGATGACCCAAAGGGGTTGAAATATATGTATAGCTTTCTTTCTAAATAATTGTAGAACTGAAGTCAACTTTGTTTTAAATAATTAAAAAGATTATTTAATTAAGCATGTATAAAACTCAACAAAAATAATTATTAAGCTCTAAAGTTATAAAAATAATTATGGTCATAGGAATATTAGGTTATATTTTTTATTTCCTCTTTCGCATTTCATAATAATATTACTTAAGAACATTTCAACTTAAGAGCTTTTGCTTAAAAACAATTGTAAAAAAAACCAACACTGAAGATATGCCAATGAAGAATAATTATTTGGATATGAAGAAAATATTATAGAAAGTCTTACATGAATTACATACATACAGCAGTTGTATGTAAAATAAAAAATATTTCGTACTTGCAAATGATTTTTAAGAGAAAAGTTGTTTGCTCTTAAAGAAACCATTTGTACTGGGAAAACATTTCCACTTGTAGAAAAAAATATGCACTAAAAAACTCTTAAGGGAATCAGTTGTATTTAAACATCATTTGTACATTGAACTAAACAAATGTGTCAGAAGAATTCACTGGCACTCCAAGAATATTTATTTTCAATAGCATTTACAATACAATCAAAACAATAAGGTACAACAATAAAATGTGAATTACCATTTTATTATCAGGTTTAGTCCTCAAGAAGGAGAACTTTGCTCCGTAATGAGTTCCATCAAACAGATTACGTAACACCTGTTGGTTCAACACCAAAACTTCAACTGAAAATTAATGAAACAGAAGCTGCTCGAAAAGAAGGACGAAATCAAAATAAACAATAAGACAGTCCTCGACAGAGGGCATTGACACAAGGAAGACCTCGTCAGATATATGGGTGAAGGCAATCTGATCTGTTAAGGACCTGGAGTTATCTATGAGAGGGGAACAACCGTCCTCAAGGGAGGGTAAACACACACTAGGGAAAGTGACCTAGATAACCATATATGAACGGCAACTGCCGATACAAGGTTTATCTGGGAGCATACTGGGTTCAACGAACTCGACACGACTTAAGTTCGTTTTGACTTTCGTTTTAAAGACCACACCTCCGAGATTAGATATCCCCATTACGCGCTTACCGATTTCATTCGCAACGACACTGTAGAGCCATAAGGTGGGAGTGCAAATCAAATCAAACCCCCACAAAGACACGAAACAAGTTAACCTGCAACAACTCCATGTATAACTAAAAACCAGATGCACTCATAAATCATAAATCCTTATAATGCATTTAATCATTAATATTCTCCAAGAAAGAAAATTATCCCAACCAAAGTCATATCCAAAACAACACATTATTATATTTTAGATCTTAGTTTGTTCCAATCCACACGACTTTAATCTACAGCGACTAAAATATTTATTTAAGCAAATTTGATGTATTTTTTATTCAAAGTTCTAGGCGGAATTTAATGCATAAAACTGCATAAGATTGGGATCATTAGATACTATTCTTCTATAAGGAATGCAGACTAAGAGAACCGGATGCAGCGTTCATACAGGAAAGTTCGATACATTCAACTTGAGAATTAACTTAGTCCCAGATAATAAATAAAACCGCAAGTCATACTAAGACACGGCCAGTCGATACCTCTATGATTAATAATCATAGAACGTTTAAGTCGGGGATAATTCCCTTTGCACAGCAACTATCATTTGCACTATAACCAAACTCAGCTACATTTCTGACCAATACCAGAAAAGCCTTTAAGAGTACACATTACATGAAAACATAAGAGAATCCTGGTAGAAAGGAAGCAACAACGCAATGGGTAAAAGCAACAAGCCTAGGTAGCATCTTAATTCGACCAGTGTAAACTATATCAACTAAGAATTTAGAGTTATTTAGAGCTAAATGTAAACATGTTTGGCATCACTTGTTGTAGATGCCTTATATGCCTCGAATATGCTCAATTGGAGTGATGTACCATATGTCAGTGTTCTAAATCACAAGCTCTCGAAAACTTATGCAGTTCTCATGATCAATTAGTGGTATTATCAGATGAAGAGACAACACCAGGCGAGTAAGCCACGTGTTTAAGACATTTGTGCCAACAGCACAGCGTCCAATACATCTTTGGTCGTTTGGATGTTTTATTCTAAAATCAATAGAACTTGATATAACCGGCTGTCACCTGTAATGTTCTTTGATTAATCAAAGAGCAATAGAGGGAATTTAAAGTCTATATAAAAATAATACTAGAATAAATTCCCATACAGAATAAGTTCTGAACACGTAAGGGTAGAGAGTTTAAGTAAGGATATACAAGAACAGACATACAACTAGATAAGACGGCTATGGAAATTTCCATTTAATTAAGAGTTTCTACAGGGTAACCACTATAGTGGAATACATAATATAACTAACTTACAGGAACTAGTTTATATCTTATAATAAAATTTAAATACAGGTGACTACTTAATGTATTCAGTCGAGATAATAAAAGTAATCAGATTTAGAGGTTACAGGAATTAAAACGGCAAATATATATTGTTAATAACTCGATGGCTAATTACAAGTTAATAAAAGAGAGTTATTAAGTCTCCTGACAATCCTGACTTAGCTCAACGGGATTATTTTCCAATTTTCCACAATTTTTAAAAAACCTGTACAAGTTGTTCAATAAAAATTGAACTCAATCTGATAATGCTGAAACTTGGCATATAACTGCATATTTGCCAAATCTCAGGTGAATCGAAACATTTTTCCACAATGTATTTAATTTCAACATTTTATACCTACGATATACATAAGGAAGTGAAAACAGTGTTGCCACAATACCAATGAACTCCAAATTGACTACAATATTGTTCAAATAGAGTACATTTAGAATTAAAGAGACAATTTTAAGGTTTTAAGTTATCGAAGTGATTTTTATCAAAATTTCTGTTCCTAAAATTTGTCTTTTTTTTAAATGCTTTAAAAAATCTTTATTAAATAATTAATTGATTTTACAACAATTAAATGACATAAATAGTATATTAAAATAAGGCTACCTCTCCGCTATAAAGCTCTTTAATTGTGTCACGCATAAATCACACAGTATTCTTGCTTATTCTGCGAAATCTTAAGTAAATTGAAAATTATATTAAAACCAAAAATGTTCTTCCAATTAATAACAACTGTTATTCAAGACTACACATATTAAGTACTTTTACTTTTCCTCATGTATATCGTAGTAGTAGTAGTAACAAGGGTGGGGAGGCATAAGCCAGGCAAACAAGCCACGTCGGGCTCTTTTTGCCAACCCCGTACCAGACCAGCCACCCTGGACTACAGAGCCTCAAATCGGCTGGGGAATCTCCCAGATCTTTTGGCAAAGATAGAGACATCCCCCCACCGAAGGGTCCTAAGATCTTCCTCATGGAGGGTTCCCGATCCAAAGACTTGGAATCTTAACCGTCCATACGCCTCACACTCTCCTAAGTAATGGAAAGCTGAATCCTCCTCTTCCAGACACTTGGGGCAAATTGAGTTATTAGCCAAACCTAGTTTCTGAAGGTGATAATTAAAATGGTAGTGACCAGTTAAGATCCCAACCATCATACTTAATGAGTGGCGGTTAAGGCTCAGAAGCCATCTTAACTTGGCAGAGTCAGGATTTGCTATCATCATCTTAGCCTGCCGACAACCTTGAGTATTCTCCCACATTCTAACCAACTGGGTTTGCCTCCACCTCTAAGGAGGTTCTTTACAAAACCATTGGAGAGTTCGAGAGCAGGTTCTGGTCCACAAAAAGGCTCTTCGGCGCCGTGCTTAGCTGCAATATCAGCTTGCTCGTTGCCATAGATGCCTGTGTGCCCAGGGACCCAGTATAGTCTTACCTCTTTGCAAGATGCAAGTTCCTCTAATGACTTTATGCACTCTATTACTAAGGCTGAATTTGTTTATACCCAGCCAAAGCTTGAGGGCTGCCTGGCTATCCGAGCAGATGCAGACAGCCTTCCCAGGGCTCCTGACCATTTCAGGAGTGGTCGCTACCTCGAGGATGGCGTATACCTCTGCCTGAAAAACTTGACTAAAAGGGAAGCTTTTAGTCAAGTTAAGCCTTTCAATGTAGAGACCAGCCCCAGCACTTCCAGTCTCCAGTAGGGAGCCGTCAGTAAAGCAAATGATGCTGTCTGGGGGGAATCCTACATTACCCTCTTTCCATTCTTCCCTGGTAGGAAAGGTAATGGAATATCTCCTCTTAAAAGTCAATTTATCATCAATTCCTCTGCTAGAGGCAGAAGTAATTGGTAATTCCTTATAATAAATTTGCAATCCTTGAGTGTCCTTTAACCCCCTCGTGGCTCGTGCCATAGACCCGCAGAGCGTAACCTCAGGCAGGTCGCCATAGCCTGTGACTTAATCCAACTAGCGAGGGGAAACCTAGTAAGGTCTCAAGGCAGCAGAAGGGCAGTCCTTAAGCAACTAGTAATCGCAAGACAGGCAAGTCTTGGATCTTTGACAGCTTTTTAGCAGCAGATTCAAGCTCCACCCGCGGCCACCAGACAACAGATCCATAATGGATCCTTGGCCTGACTACCGCAGTATAGAGCCAGTGAACGACTTTGGGAGTAAATCCCCAGGTCCTTCCAACTGCGCGTCTAAGCTGCCAGAAGTTGCCACTCCTTTATCAGTAACCTTTCAATGTGGGATTTCCAGCTAAGTTTAGGATCCAAGAAAATGCCCAAGAACTTAACTCTGTCCTTCAGCTGTAGATAACTTCCGAACAGTTGGGGGGCAATGAAACCTCTTAACTTAGTTTTCCTCGTGAACAACATTAACTCTGTCTTGGAAGGATTGATGGAGAGTCCCACTTCTCGGCACCATCCCTCCAATATAGAGGCTACCTCTTGCATAAGCTCGCAGACAGTTTTAAGAAAGCGTCCTTTGATTAAGACAACACCGTCATCGGCATACGCTTGAACGTAAAAACCTCTGGCCGCTAGCTTCCTCAGAAGGCTGTCCATGACCAAACACCATAGCAATGGCGAAAGACAGCTGCCTTGGGGGCAGCCGCCAGTCACTTGAACCTCCTATATACTTACGATGTATATCGTAAGTATATAGGAAAAATATTGTGTTTGCGAAAAAATTCGAAACCGAGAAGTCATCTGAATTAATCGTTTCAGTTTTTTAAAGCCCTCTAAGCGGTTTTCACGAAGTTTTCTATTTGTATGTGTGTGTCTGTATCATCCTAGATCCCAGTGTATTTATGCTAGAGAGTTGAAACTAAGCACACAAATCAATCTTTAGGTGTAGTTGTGCTATTTGGGAAACATTTTTATGACGTCAATAACCCACAATAATGACAGCAACTTTTTTTCAAAATTTATTAAACGCGGAGTAATGTTGAGATCAATTTGAGATTTGGCACGCATGTAGCCATGTATAAGACTAACATACGTGCCAAGTCTCATCTCGTTATCAGCATTCGTTTAATTTGTATTAAATGACTTGTACACGATTATTAAAAAATTGTAAAAGATCGAAAAATAATGCAATAGAGTTGAAATTTAGTACAAGTGTATATCTTTACGCAATAAATAAGTTCACTAAGTTTCGTTTCAATACGGTAAGTACACCCCCATGATTTTTGTTAGAGCATAAAAGTTAAGCAGCATCGAGTCAAGATGAGTGACCGCTGGAAATGAAACGGATGTATTTACATACGTCTCAGATTTATTCTAGACCTCAGGTGTATTATATCTGAGGATGAGCAAAGCCAGTCCGAAGTAGGAAGGATGAGCGTAGCGAAACCGATGTGATGAGGAAAAGTTCCCAGGTACCAATCCAATTGTTCCTAAATAGAATACTTTATTAAAAGAATAGCCCTTTCACTTTTTTATTCACAACCGACCAACCTAAAAACCATAAATGACAATTTGCCCTTAGCCCTCTTTTTTTTGTAATAACTGTGTACTAATATGTTCTATGCCATAAACTACAAGATATATATATATATATATATATATATATATATATATAATATATATATATAATATATATATATATAGACATATCCACACCTACAAAAAAACATGACTGTGCTGCAAATTTTAAATAAAAAGTGGCAATTAATTATTTTTTATATAATATTAATAATATTCAACTATACATAACTTAGAAGTTACAACTGTGTTATAATTTAGAAGATAATCTTGATATAAATTCACAGACACTAATAAATTAATAAATATAAATATACGTTAGGTTTGTTTTCCTCATTACATCGGTTTCGCTACGCTCATCCTCTCTCCTTTGGACTCGCTTTGTTCGTCTTTAGAAGTTACAAGTCATTAATTTTATACTTACAACACCTTGCGGGGCCCCACTACTTGATGACGTTAAGATAGACTATACTAAGATTAAATGAACCCTATTTTTAGGTAAAGAGAATATATAAAACTCTATCAAGGGACCCCGTAACTTGATAAACTTAAAAAAGACTATATTAGGATTAATGGGGGCCCTATTTTAAGGTAAAAAAATACTGTAAAACTCAAAAAGGGACCCCCTAGGACTTGATGATCTAAAAGATTAAACGGGGCCCTATTTTCTGGTAGATTGTATAAAACTCAAACAAGGGGCCCCCGAATTGATGATCTTAAGAAAGAGTAAACTAAGATTAAACGCAGGGCCCCAATCTCTTTAGGCGAAGAGATATTATAAGGGGGGGGGGGTCTCACGACTTAATAATGTTAAGACAGACTATACTATTCTCTGTTGGGACATGGAGAATAGTCCTATTTTATTAAAAGGAGTACGTGCTTTTACTTTATTTTTTTTTGGGAGGGACTCCTAACTTCTGACCTCCCCTCCCGCATTGAGGACCCTCACGGTCCCATAGGTACGCCACTGTTCGATACAATTTTAACTTAAAACATAACTTTAAATTACTGTAATTCTTTTACTATTTCAGCATTTCCAATTTATTATTTATTATTCAACATTGAAAATAACTAATGTTATTTAATTTAACATTTGGAAATAACAATTGTAAATAATTAAATATAATGACTTTATAACAACTCAAGTTTAAATGACACAGGAGAACAACAGTTGTTTACAAGACTTAGGTTAAATTGTTTATTCCCAACTCATCTCGTCTAATGTAAAGAAAATTGCTAAGTGACTAGGAAAAATTGTAATATATAATTTTTTCCGTAATTATATCATAATGGGAAAACAGAAACGACACGAACAAAAAGAAGCAAATATACTATTATCTAAGTAAATTAAGTATAAGTAATTTAAAATATTAGTTTTTTAATTAAAATATTAGTAATTTAAAGAAGATCTTCTCATATTAGCAACTGTATCGTATCCAATCTTCTGTTTGTACGAACCAACAAGTTGGATCTGGCGTGCAATTAATATGGATCTTGATGACGATCTTGGAAGACGATTTAATTTAATTTCCCATGTAACGAAGTGATCGCTCTAATTCAAATGGGGAAAACTATAGGCATTTGGCCTCTTGCAAGCTAAGCAGAGTCGATACTAAGGGGCCGGCACGCGGTCCCCACGTCTCTCCCAAACTGCTGGCGGCCACACATACCTCCAATACTTTTAACTCTAGAGTTGTCCGATTATTAATTTTACTAAAAAATGGTGTGAAACAATGATGGCTTTATCCATCCCCTCAATAACAAGTGAACAATAGATCTGGTTTTATTAGCGATTCATAGTCCGTAGCAGCGCCACCGTCGCTGATAAGAAATTGATAACGAAAGGGTGATCGTTGTTAAAGTCCTTATGAGGTCCGTTGTTAAGGTCCTTTTTTTGGTTTTTATTGTTTGTGACGATTCTTAAATTTGTTTCTCAAACTGATTCAATTTAATAAATTTTAGAGGGTATGAAGTAGAATCACTATTTCATTGAAAAATAGGGTTATAATAGGTTGTTACGAGTATTTAAATTGAATGATAAGAAGGTGAATCACAATTTAGTGTTTTATTTTATTTATTGTTAATTAATGTTACTTTTAAATAATTTTAGTTTGCACAAACACGAAATTGCCTCTTTATTGCATTATATTAGTTGTAACAGGTATTTAAATTAACTGATAACAGGCTGATTTTCACTGTAATGGTGTTTTATTTATTAATTGTTAATCAATTTTATTTACTCACTAAAATAATTAATAACTCAATAAATTCACTTTTTTGTAAAATGTTTGTTTAAATTATTCTTTTAGGTTTTGTTATTTCAGGGTTAAATCGGACAACTCCAAGTCTGCAGTGATATGAGCCTGATTCTATATTTAAAATTCTGGAATAATCGAAGTATTTACCTAAGAAATCATAGAGATATATTACTAGAGGGGCCCTATTGGTTGAATTTTGAAACATCGAAAAAGTAACCTGACCACATTCGATTATCATCAAATTAATAGAACAAAAAAACAGTAAATTATATAGTAGAATGTTTAAAATACAAATCACAACACAAACAATCTGTGGGAAGCCGAAAACAATTGATTAATTATAACCATAACTTCCTCTTGGAGGAGGTTTCAATGAGGTTACACAGAGCCCCTGAGAGCCCCACTAAAAATGTTTCAGGCCTCTCAATGTATTAAGATAGGCTATGCCCCCTCTAGTATATATCTCTATGTAAGAAATATTGACAATTTTTTAGCACCGATGGTCGTTCTATTAATTTTAAACTCATTTATCACAAATTAACTAACAATAAAGAAATAAAAGAAGAATTTTGATCGGCTCCCATGCTAGTCCTATATTAAAAAAAATTTTGATCACCCTTTCGTTTTTCCGCCATTGCCAACCTAACAACTATCTCTTTGAATCGCGAATTCTATTTAAGTATTTCTTCCCCGCCTTTAGTATAGCAGTATTATACTACGCACTATTTTTGTTTGTTCATTCATTTTTATAGTTTCGTCCTTGGGTTTTTATTTGAAAAAGTTTTATAATAGTTTTATTGGCTAAATTTTGGCTTCCTGTTTCTTTCAATGCCTCTAAGTTTACGTAAGGATAATAACGTAAAACAATATCATACATAAATTGTGATTGTTAATATTAATATTGGAAATTTATCAATTATATTTTCTAATCTTCGAGAATTTCTATTAGAAAATTAGGTTTATGAAGATGTTCAGATGATGGAATTTGTATGAGAAAATTAGGTTTATAAAGATGTCCAGACGATGGAATTTGTATCAGAAAATTAGATTTATGAAGATGCTCAGATGATGGAATTCGTATGAGAAAATTAGGTTTATGAAGATGTCCAGACCATGGAATTTGTATCAGAAAATTAGGTTTATGAAAATGTTCAGAAGATGGAATTTATATCAGAAAATTAGGTTTATGAAGATGTTCAGATGATGGATTACGGCGCCTAATAACATATATGTATTTAGTATTTCGTTTATCGGTTCAGCCGTTTGACCTGGATCGTGTCCACAAGAAATGCATACAGACACACTGTCATGTATTCTTACAGACAAAACAAATTTTCTCGATATTTGGAATCTTAAGAGAGGTGAAACAAAATGAGTGACATTTATTCCTTATTACAATAATTTCCCCTATTCTGGGAAATAGGGAAGACAAAAAAATATAGTTTGAGAACAGTCGCGATGCAATTGTTTACACATTATTGCAACTTACTACGCTGGATCTTCAAACCTAAAAAAGGAAAAAATAAACACAATCGTTTAAGAATAAAGTGATAGGGACGTGTCAAGACGTAGAACCAGTGGTCTAATCGTAGTGAAGGGGGCTCGTCTGTATTCGGTCAAACTACGCAGTTAGACGAGTGAAGGGAGTGAATCCCAATACGATCCCGATCCCGAGTATGGCCTTTGCAACCATCTCCCCACTTCCAAAACCCCCCTTCAAACTTTTGGAGTTTATTGAAGAAACGTCCTTCGAAAAAAATATATACTGAGAAAAATACTGGATATACCGGCCGGCTTATTACCTTATTTAGATATGGTGTGATCTAAGATTTTACTTTTTCCCCCTATAAGTAATTGGAAAAAGTTTTGATTCATTTTACTTAAACATGTCACTCAACATAGCAATAAAGTTTGCTTACATGATATAAATTTGTATTCTTTCGGAAACACTTCTTAACAAACAATTGATAAAATCTAATTGGTCGAATCATTTTGTTATGAGAAAAGTCATTTTTATTTGCGTGACCAAATTTAAACAATTATGACTTATCCGATCCGCTAGCTATTACACTCAAGACGTATCCGATTCGTCAGCTATTACACTCAAGAGTATCCGATTCGTATCACTCAAAACGTATCCGATCAGCTATTACACTCAAAACGTATCGATTCGTCAGCTATTACACTCAAGACGTATCCGATTCGTCAGCTATTACACTCAAAACGTATCCGATTCGTCAGCTATTACACTCAAGACGTATCCGATTCGTCAGCTATTACACTCAAAACGTATCCGATTCGTCAGCTATTACAACGTATCCGATTCGTCAGCTATTACACTCAAGACGTATCCGGATTCGTCAGCTATTACACTCAAACGTATCGATTCGTCAGCTATTACCTCAAAACGTATCCGATTCGTCAGCTATTACACTCAAGACGTATCCGATTCGTCAGCTATTACACTCAAGACGTATCCGATTCGTCAGCTATTACACTCAAGACGTACCGATTCGCAGCTATTACACTCAAGACGTATCCGATTCGTATTACACCAAAACGTACCGATTCGTCAGCTATCACTCAAGACGTATCCGCAGCTATTCGTCCGATCAGCTATACACTCAAGACGTATCCGATTCGTCAGCTCGTCAAGCTATTACACTCAACGTATCCGATTCGTCAGCTATTACACTCAAAACGTATCCGTCAGCTATCCGACGTTCGATTCGTCAGCTATTACACTCAAAACGTATCCGATCGTCAGCTATACACTCAAAATCAGCTATTACACTCAATCGATTCGTCAGCTATTACACTCAACGTATCCGATTCGTCAGCTATTACACTCAAGGTATCCGTTTCGTCAGCAAAACGTATCCGATTCGTCAGCTATTACACTCAAAACGTATCCGATTCGTCAGCTATTACACTCAAAACGTATCCGATTCGTCAGCTATTACACTCAAAACGTATCCGATTCGTCAGGCTATTACACTCAAGACGTATCCGATTCGTCAGCTATACCTCAAAACGTATCCGATTCGTCAGCTATTACACTCAAGACGTATCTCAAATCACTCAAAACGTATCCGATTCAGCTATTACACTCATCGATTCGCAGACTACAGCGATCCGTTAAGACGATCCGATTATATTACACTAAGACGTATCCGATTCGACAGCTATTACACTCAAGACGTATCCGATCGCAGCTATTACACTCAAGACGTATCCGATTCGTCGCTATTACACTCAAGACGTATCCGAGCGTATCCGATCCGCTAGCTATTACACTCAAGACGGATCCGATTTGTCAGGTATTAATCTCAAGACGTATCCGATTCGTCAGCTATTACACTCGAGACGTATACGATCCGTCGGCAATCACATTAGAGATATTTTCGATCCGATATACGATAAAAAGAATTAAAGACATGATCAAAGATAGCTACTAAAATTGAAATCTCGGCTTTTAATTAATTTAAAAAATTGGTTCGGCAGCAACAAGTAGGTGAGCGAAACTGTTACGATCCTTACAGAACCTTTTGTCCGTGCTATCAGAGAAACTATTTTTGTATACTACAAAGCAAGTATTACTGGCACTTCTCGTGGATTTTTCTGTCAGCAAATACTCTTTATCATAATCTACATCACTTACTTTACCGTTACTTTGCTACTCTTCCTCAAACCTTCGGATCCTTGACCTCAGCATTATTAGGCGACCCAATGTCGAGGGCGTTGTAACTTAAGTGTAATTATACCTTCGGAAAGTATTACGGGTGATACTAATTCAATAAAGTAATGCGGGTAATGTTTTACAACTCCTATTTTTATATACCAACGGAATCGGGTGAGTGAAAGGACAAAATATAAAACTAAAATATATGCTATGTAAAGAAATGGTTAAATAATGAAGGCATTAAAGTATAAAATATTAAAAGCCGAAACATAAGGACTAACTGGTGGATGTTAATTTGTACGCGGAGATTCTAAAGAATGTTAGACAGTTCCTTAATAAATATACTTTCTGTTTTCATATCAAGGTAAACATGTCTGTCACATTATAGAGGTGCTTTAACCAGTCCAAATACTCACATTCAATAAGAAGATGAGTAATAAAATTATATCGGCCAATAAGTTAATCTACCCCCAGACCACTATTTGTTTAAGATTTCCGTTTCGGCGTCTGGAAGTCTGGAGGTCGCAGTCTACTAAGAGATTTTGCTAATTTAATGTTTTGAGCATTGTGAATGTGACATACTAGAGGTGGTACTGACAGTACTGCGTGAACAGACTAATGATCTTAAGTCTAAGTTTTATCGTACTCTATGCATGTCAAATTTGCACAGGCATTTAACTATAAAATACTTTAATCGCGATCTTAACTTGCCTTTTTTTCAATTTCTGTAATATACATTTTTAAAAGGGTTTGAAACATGTACATCTATCATTTCGGACATTAAATTCAAATAAAATTAACATGACCCTTTGTTCCACATTTATACAATTACAACAAAAATTCTTATATAAATTATGAAAAAATAATAAGTTTTAAGTTATAACGAAAAAGATAAATCAAGCAACCTTATTCATCAATTTGGTTTATTAGTGGATTAGTTTGATAGATAGTTTATAATCTGATGAACGGGAGAACGTTATGCCAAACTGAACGATTTCACTCTAATTCAAGCGAGACAGGGCTGACAGAATCTTAGTTTCGAAAAAAAAAATAATAATTTCAACAGCACGTTCCTGATTGTCCAAGAGCCGGACCTGAAAAAATGTGACTCATTTTGTACTACTTCAAACTAAATTTTTCTGAAAATATACCTTAAATTATGAAGGAAAAGCATAGTCTGCCTATCCAGAGTGCCCTTCATATGATTGCGCATGCTCAAAATTGTATAAAATCGCACAAGTTTCAGTTTTCTTGAAATAAAATATTCAGTAAAACGAGTGTTTTATCATCAAAATCGGATAACTACAATCATAGTTATGGTTCTTTCAAAAACACTAAAAATTGGTTAATTTATGCCAAGTCTGTGAATTTCTTTAATAAATTTAGTTTTTTGTGTATTTTTTTGCCCATTTAACAAATTACATAACTTTAGTAGTTGTTATGCTATTTAAACATGGCCCCGATGAACTAATTTTTCCTTCGAAAAACACTAAAAGATATAAGAGTTTTTTACCTTTTTCGATATTAGAAAAATAAAATTTTATTATCCAACCTAATTAACCCAACTCAGAACTAGGTGGGGCTTTCTAATATTTTGCTAAATAAAATTTTATCATATCATAGTAAACAAAATATGATGGATGCCTTACAACTGAAGTAGGATGAAAAGATTAAAGAGAAACAGCAGAACTACTTGAACTTCTTACCTAAAACAGAAATTAAATTGTTCGTCAATTTAAGAAGAGTGATTTAGAAGAGTGAAATTCTTCTCAGATAACAAGGGGGTCACGGGTTTATATTTTTTTTTTCAATATTTCCTTTATTTAATATAAAAAATTATAATGTCAACAAACTTCATTAAAACTAAAATACAAACCTATATTTTAAATTCAAGATAAAAAAAGTAATAAATAGATGCAAATAAATAGTGGAAAGATAAAATATATAGGCTTAATAAGATAAAAATATAAGTAAAATAAATTTTATAGAAATATAAAATATATAGAAGCCTTTTTTTAAACTGTATGAGTGTTTTTTTAATGTTTTTTTAAAGAAGTTTGCTGTAGCTTGTATGGAAATGTACATTAATATATATATATATATATATATATATATATTATAATTTATATAAACTAGAAACTAGTAAGGGTAAGGCTCTTTCACAAATTCAACAACTACACTTTATAGACATTAGAACTGGCATAGAGATATATTACTAGAGAGGTCATATAGGTTAAATTTTGAAACATCAAAAAAGTAACCTGACCACCTGGCTTATAAATACAATCAAGTGATCAGTACAAAATTTCAGTAGTTTATAAAGTAGAACGTTCAAAATACAAATCAAAACACAAACAAACTTCGGGAAGCCGAAAACAATTGATTTATTATAACCTTAACTCAGTCTAAGAGGAGGTTTCAATTAGGTTACGCAGAGCTCCTGAGAACCCCAAAAAGATGTTTCACGCCTCTTATTGTATGGAGATAGAATTTGCCTCCTCTATGAGAACAGATATCAGAAATATTGTAAACACAGTAATATTGTACTAACAAAGTACTAGCGAGTGATATGGCAAGTGACACATATATCTGTGGATATGCTAAATTTCACAGGTGTCTTTAAGTTCACAAAGGAGGGAAGAATATGAAATATCATCCTGACAGTTCTTAGTTACAAGAAATTAGTGGCATGCTTAAAGATGTTACGTATAATATAGATAGGGGAGCAAATCTAGACAAGCTGACCACGTTGCTAAGATGTTTCTGTCTCATTAAGAATAAAATTCAAGATATTTTACGGAATTCTCTTAAGGAAGGAGGGAGGCGGTTTCTCCAATAAGAAAAACTCGCTTATCAACATTTTATAAGTATGTAAGTACGAGATCCTAGATTGGTATTTTTTATCAATCAAATAAAGATTGGTATGTTTTATCTAAACCAAATAGGGAAACTCCTATACTAACCTGTGTAAAAAAATCAGACATGCGTTATCAGCTGATATCTGGCTCAAAAATAAAAAATAGCTAAAATTGGAATAACTGCGCATGAGCCTTTTAGGATTTAAGTATTTTTGTACATAATTTTATTGGCAACCCTGATAATATTAGGTAAGTTTTACATTTTATCATGTTTCCGTACTTTAATATGTACGTGATAATTTAATGATTTTGTAATGAATCCTGTCACATAATTGTTATAATAATTTAATTAAAGAAAAAGAGAAACTATAGTAAAGGTAAATCACATGTTTTTATTAAGATTTTGAAGAACATGCAGACGACATGTGTATGTTGTATTGCTTTAAATGTAACTTAAAATTACGATTCCTTTTACTATATTCAGAATCGTTAGGTTAAAATTGTTAAATTACTAATTAAAATTAATATTTGAAGGGGAAAAAACAAACATTACTCACAAAAATGTTCTAAGTTAAGTAGTGGACTCGAAAAATAAAGTTTAATAAGCCGCTGGTTTTAAGTAATTTAAACAAACCTAGTATTTAAAGATTCGCACTTAAACCTCTATCGGATGTGACAAAACGTATTTCTTACACAAATTATTAACATTTTAAACTAAAATGTACAAATAAATGCAATAAAAACAAAAATTTTGAGTACCGTAAATAGTTTGTTTACATTTGCTAGGGTAAAACAAAATGGCCGCGGCCATAGAAAAATCTGAGCTCCCTGGTGGACAAAATGTAAACAACATATGGCATGTAGAAACACTGACAGACGCCAGGTCTGAAAGAAATTTGATACCCTACTTGGTTTATAAATTACTTTAGTTTTATCAGTCCTTTAAAGAGTGCAGAAACTTATTGCTTATGAAATATAAATGACGCCATTAACTCACAAAAAAGTTACTAAAATTCAAAACTTGGATTCTTTAGATATGTAGAATATAAATCATCTTAAATGACTTAAAGGCAAAAGGGACTTGTTACATAGACTAAATAAATTGTCAGTTGGTTTATAGCTCGTTTGTCACTGTAAAATAAAAACTCTCAACACTATTCAAAATTTGATTGAATTTTGAATTAAATGAACTTAAAACTCTCAAAACGTATTTAACAATAACTACCTGATATAAAAACAGGAACCAATTTAGAGAACTAAATTCAAGTTTCAATTCACCATACAATAATAGACCTCATAGTACACAATAGATGTACAAAGAACGAACTGACAACATTGTTAGGGCATGACTAAAACACGCTACTGGAGACAGACAGCACGGGGCATGACAGGGAGTCACAAGCCTATATAATCTATTGATAACCTCATCCGCCACCCCAGTTTACATGCCAATAGAATCCAAACTCTGCAAGAGATAAAAATAATAACTAAACACATAAATTTGGGACCTAGGGACTAGAGATAAGATCAAACTATCAATCTCGTTTTTACTAACGTAATTACAATATTATAACAGACCCAGCTCTTGGCTTGCGCCAGTAATGATAAGATAATATAATATCCATAAAGAAAACTCAAAGACAAAAAAATACTTTTTGGAGGAAATTAACGGAATAAAATTTATAATGACAACCCTTGTTTTAATTTTTAAATTTCTGTTTAAAGAACCTCGGTGTACCTCAACTTTAAGACCAGTGATTTAAGCAATATCCTTAACAGAGATGCTACAGGTGTCTCTCTGGTTAGACACCAGACAGGGTAATTAACTCCTTCTTAATTTATACATGTTTAAACGTCTATTAAACTATTAATACAAATAAAACGAAAAATCCGGTACGGGGTACCTCGAAACTTTTTTTTATTACATCGGATTTTATTACAACGCTCGTCCTACCAACTTTAGACTCGCTTCGCTCGTCCTCGAAATAGGTAAGTCGTTGGATTTTTTTGCAAACACAATACTTTTCCTATACCTACAGTATAAACGAGGAAAAGAAAGAAGTCAGCATAAATTATTTTTATGGCAACACTTATTTTGCAATTGTACCATCGCATCGGCCATGCGCTGTCTAGCAGCCCAATAATAATAATACTCGTTGAGAGCCATGCAACTAATCAGAGTAACCCCAGCGGGAAGAACCTTACGTGGTAGTGTTAACCATTCGCTAAGTATAAAAAGACAATTTATATGAACAATAATTTTATATCCTCTACCTTGAATGCGAACCCAAGTCCTCCGTGGTGTCTTAAGTCAGAATAAATAACGACGCTTTAACGACCTCGGCCACGGAGGCGACTGGCAACCTACTGCATAAAATATTATACCAATGTTACGTGAGATAAAATTCTCTACAAATATATAATCCCACATCTCCCTTGTGTTACGAGTAGGATCGATAATAATACAAATAAAACAGGGTTTAAACAATAAAAATATTGAGTAATAAATCATTCAGAATAAACTATCAATGGATGATAAGGGGTACGTTAAACACGCAACGTTCTGACATTACTATAGCTAATTTCATCTTTACACTTTTCTATTTATAACGCAAGTGTAATGGTGCGTATATTCATTTATTATAAATAAATTAGTTTCAATGATTGAACATTTTAGGAGATAAAAATCAACCACGGAGTCAAAATATTGTCTGGGGTCCAGAAGGATCAAAAAGTTCACATTTTTTCAGTTAATCAATAATAAATGTAATGTAATTAAATTGTTTAATTGATTTTGCGATAATGATAAGCAATTTTGTAGATTAGATTGAGTGTTTATTTAGATCTACAACGCGTGAGATTTCAAATGAATACATGTGTGCGCTCTCCGTGAAAAGGCATGCATTTTTAAAATAGTAAAATTTCGAAATCAGGGCAAATTTTTGTTAACTCAAATAAGCTTTATCTATTCACGGTTAAGATAAAATATTTAGTTAAAAATAAACGATTAACCATCTCGGCATATGGTGTTTAATTTTGATTCAAGAAAGGCTTTAAGAATTATAAGCCGAATCAACCCCCCTCCCTTTCCACTTTCGCCATTATTAAAATTACATAAATGTAATTTCTTTTATGAAAATTTAGTACCAACTTCCAACAGTGAGTGCAGTCACTGGATTTCTCTACCAAGTTTACCAAAGCCACTAAAACTTTGTTAACTCATACTTTTAACAATCAAATTGTTTTTATTATACAATAAATTAATTGTCAAAGAATCGGATATATATGGACAAATAATTTCCACAGTAGTGTAAGTCCTAATGGGGATTGCAAGACAAATGTTTTATTTTTGCAAGATAATTTTATGAGATAGTGGTCAGATAGGTCTAAAAACACAAAATTTGAGCTTTCGGCCGTAAATTAGGTCTTCTTCAGAAGTGGTTTTAATCCAAACTGAATCAGATAAAACATGTGTTATCTGTGTTACCATATGTGTTATCTGATTCAATTTGGAATAAACGACTTCTGAAGAAGACCTAATTTACGGCCGAAAGCTCAAATTCTGTTTTAAACCTATCTGACCATTACCTCATACAATTATCTTGTTTAAATAGTTCGATAAATAATTTTATATTTTTTTTTTTTTATTTTTGAATCGTTGGACACTTCTGGGCGACAATAAAATAATTCCAGACAAATATACTTTGCGTAGCTCTATAAATACAATAAAGGCGAGTAAAAATCGTGTAAATAAAATCCAATTAGTAGGATTTAATTTACAAAATACAGCTATAATTTAGAAGGCAAGATAATAATGTGTAAATTGTAAATTACAGGAAGGTACGTGCTCAAAGAGAATTCAGATAATAGAGCAATTACACTAGAGAGAGGATTTGCTGAGAGATTTACAACAAATTCACAAGCTACTACAAGGACGCAAAGCTTATCTAACTGCTACTGACTCTTTGAATAGAACTATCATTGGATACGCTTCAATAGACAACAAAACTGTTTGACAACAAACATTTAATAGGAAATATGACAAAGAAGAGACAGAGAATAAATAGGAACGCGGGTTAACAAAGAGATTGAGTTAATTAAAGACGCCAAGATCAAATAAACCACGGGAAGCGTCAGTAAATCCACTACAAATAATACAAATGAAATTCCTTCACAGTAAGTCAATTAAAAAGTTTTAAGTAATTAAGAATTTTTACAATTCTTAATTACTTAAAATTTTACCCTGGGTAAAATTCAATATAAAAATACGTCGAGAGCAAAATACTAGAATATTAACCTTGTGTAATACATTACTATGAGATATTTCAGCGTAAGGGTAGAATTTTGGTTACTCGTTAGATGGTTATCCTACAAGACAAAGGTGCAGCAACCTCGATTTTATTTTAGAAATAACAGGGAGTGACCAAATAAATTATTCTATACATTATTATAAATTATTTGTACTTTAACCTTTGTAAACAGGTATTTATATATAAATAAACGATTTATTATTATTATAATTACATAATTGTCAAATAACTAAAAAAGTTATAGGGAGGAACTAACTGGAGATTACTTGAGTGTAAACTTTTACAGGAGAGTAACTATCCAGGAGTGCCGAATTTAGAAACTGAACTAACTATGGGTGAAGAACTAACATACGCTCTACTTCCTTAAATATATATATATTTAGTTGTATCTAAGTGATGGTGTGTGTATGTATGTGTGTATAAACAAACTTAAAAATAATAGTTGAGGTGTATTGATAGTTTGCATAACAACTCAACTCTACTATAATTACCTGATCTCCACCTTCGATAAGGTAACCTTAGAAGGGAAATTGTGATAAAAAAAATATATGTATACTTAATTTAATAAATTTATTGTTGTAAATATTTTTGTTAATCATGTATTCATTCATTCATTCACTATGGGCGAAGATTATGGAATAGATATTTATGTTACTAAAAATCACTGCAATGATGTTTTAAGTCCTCCAATGTGAGGGTATGCGGGTTTTAGTATTATCTCATTGAATTAAATTAAGTAATTAAAATAGAAAGGCGACTGTGTTGTTATTACATCATAAATGTTTAATTGGTCTACAGTGAAGGATGACCGAAAGTTCCATATTTCTCAGTTAACTAGAGACTATTACTTAACGGAAGTAGTTTTTCTCGGCCACACGTTTAATTGTCTAAATTAATTTCAGTAAATAATTTAAAGTAAAATTTAGCAGTACAAAAACAGCATACAAAACACTTTCGGTTAAAAAAATAGGTTAAGCAAAGAGATTTAAAAATTGTTATGCCTACAACTAGAGGAGTATCTTAGATAAGGATAGCATATTCATACCAGGCTTTCAAACGGAAATAGCTGCTGTAATACTTCATAACACATATTTCACCACCTTTTCTCTTTTGAACAGAGGGTTCGACCAAATTTGAATGTTTTAGATAAAAATTGAACTAATGCAAATATTAAGATAAAATCTTGAAATGACACTGGGCACTTTTGTTGGTATCATTTAGGACTACGTGCTGGTCTGATTTCTAATCTAATTTGTTATCATTATGATATGATGTTATCATTATGATATGATGTTATCATTATGATATGATGTTATCATTATGATATTTATATCATTATCATAAGATGTTATCATTATGATATGATTTATCATTATGATATGATGTTACATTATGATGTTATCATTATGATATGATGTTATCATTATGATATGATGTTATCATTATGATATGATGTTATCATTATGATATGATGTTATCATTATGATATGATGTTATCATTATGATATGATGTTATCATTATGATATGATGTTATCATTATGATATGATGTTATCATTATGATATGATGTTATCATTATCATTGATGTTATCATTATGATATGATGTATCATTATGATATGATGTTATATTATGATATGATGTTATCATTATGATATGATGTTATCATTATGATATGATGTTATCATTATCATATGATGTTTATCATTAGGATATGATGTTATCATTATATGATTATCATTATGATATGATGTTATCATTATCATATGATGTTATCATTATGATATGATGTTATCATTATGATATGATGTTATCATTATGATATGATGTTATCATTATGTGTTATATTAGGATATGATGTTATCATTAGGATATGATGTTATCATTATGATATGATGTTCATTATCATATGATGATCATTATATATGATGATCATTATCATGTTTATCATTATATGATGTTATCATTATGATATGGATGTTATCATATGATATGATCATTATCATGTTATCATTAGGATATGATGTTATCATTCATGTTATTATGATTTATATCATTATCATAAGATGTTGTCATTATGATATGATGTCATCATTATGATATGATGTTATCATTATAATATTATTGTCACATGAATTTTTGCTAAGAAAATATATTCAATAAATACATTAGGAGCTACGATAATAACAGACACACACACACACACACACACACACACACACACACAGACAGACAACTTTGCAAAAACCACTCAGGAGACCTTAAAAACGCCTTTTTTCGCCGCTTTTATCCCGGTTTGGGATTTTTTCGCAAACACAATACTTTTTCTATACACTTACGGTATAAATGATGAAAAGTAAAAATTAATCTCAAATTTAGGGGGTCAAACATACCAAACAAAAAAAAAGAATATAATCAAACTGTCTCTATAGATACAATGTTCATTAGCAGAATGATTCATACAGCAGTAAATGCTTTGTTAGCAAAAAAAACTCTTCTAAATAACTATTACAGAGGCGCTGAGTAGCGCTAGTGGCTAATGGCTCTCAGTCGACAAAACCCGTTATCTATACATATAATATTTAGCTAATTATTTAATTAAAATCAATTAAAATGATAAATGGAATGAATACAGTGACGTTCACATCTTAATGAATACGTCATGGTATAGTCATGTTTAGTTGATTTTTATTTGCATTCCCAGCCCTATCTCATGTCAAGTTATCATTGTACGACTAAAATGATACTAAACAACTAATACATTTCAAATGATTAACAAATTTATTTTTGACCTAATTGAAATTTTAGGTCAAAAATAGTGTAGAAACTAATCAGGGAAGTTTCTGGTGAAAAGCTTCTCTTTTGTTTTAATAATAAAAAAAAAGGTTTATTTATTTTTTCTTTTTTACAA
Organism: Microvelia longipes; assembly: GCA_018340805.1. NCBI lineage: Eukaryota > Metazoa > Arthropoda > Insecta > Hemiptera > Veliidae > Microvelia > Microvelia longipes. The sequence goes on from JACMZG010000008.1 coordinate 230,057, forward strand.
CACAACATAGGTTTAAAATACAAAACAGGTATTATTTAAAAATATAAAATAATATCTTAAAAAATAAAAAAGGAGGAAGTTCAGTTGCTTTACTGTTCTTCCACTTCCCCTAGATTTCTGTTTTGGTTATGAAAAGTTAAAATTTTTATGATGGATGTTTGTTTTGATTATTATTTGTATCTTTTTTAACACTGAATATGACTGGCTTCACATGACGAAATGACTGTTGTTAAATTTAATAAAGCAGAAAATTTTAAAAAGTGAACTCTTCATTACTTTACCTAGAATTACATTCCAAATGTGCAGATAAACCAAGTTTTAGATCCAAAGTTCGTAGAAATAAGCATTAAGCTTTTAGGTCTTCTGGGGACGACCGCGTTAAAATGGGCAATGAATTTGACGCTTCGCTTCCACCTAGTCATAGATACCATAAGGTATTTACAGACATAACTTTGAAAGTAGGCTCATCTGCTGATGACAGCGTCAAGCCGAAATTGGTTCAGTGATACTATATTTAACAGCAAGTGTCGACGGTCGTTGATTCTTCAATCTACGAGTTCAAATGATTCCACAGAATGATCAGAAACCTTTAATTTGCAGCACACTGTAACATTGGTTTCACAGACAACAAAAACTAATCCAGACATTAATTGATTGAAAAATAAACACAAAAGGATCAAGCAACAAATTTACTTGGAGAACTAACTTCCATTCCACTCGACTGGGAACTACACTTAACTTCATTAACTTGTCAAATAAATACAATCGGGTTATTATTCCTGCACGCTTCTACGAAGGCAAAACAATTAAGACTTAGTATGGTCAATATTTTAGAGACATCGAAATTGAAGAAATAGAAAAACAAAAATGATTAAGAATGAAAATAAGTAAGCATTTAACCTTACAATTAAGTCTAAATTGACAGGTTTCTCAAAAACCGTTAAACGTAAAAATTTATGTTTTTATGTTAAAACGTAAAAATGAAATTATGTTAACGAAATGATCATTTTGCCACCTAGAGAGCGTTTTGGCAGACGCAGAGAGCAAGGTTCTAAGCTATGTTTATATCCAGTGCCAAAATATTTCTATAAATGTGGAGTAGTCAATACGATGTATAAATAGTTAAATCAAGAGATGATAAAAACCTTGGTCCCACCTAGTCTAATCTACCTGACTAATCTTGTAAGACATATTTTATAAATATTTTTGTTCCTAGTTATAACACCTGTTATACTAGCTAATATTACCGTATTGAGAGATCGTATCCCATACGATACGCGGATCTAAAAGTGTGTGTGTAAACGTACTAATTGACCACTAGAAGCTTATAGAGATATCAGGCAGAAGATCAACAACTCAATAACGCTAAGTTTGTGACGGACACATTTTTAATATTTTATAAAAGGATATTTTAGCTAAGTACTTGAAGTATAATAAACAAGAATAAGTACATCAGATTGTCTGCACTCCAGACGAGACATCCTCACTTTCCCTTCTAACCGTAGACCAATTTACATGTTTTTATTTCAAAACTAAAGCACAAAAAATCTTAAATCTAGGGTAAACTGCCCAAGTAATTACCACATTATTCTGCACCTGCATTTTAAAATAAACAGGACAGCGAACCTGTTTATAGAAGGAAGCAAATTTTTTACCTATAAAAATTCACCTCGGAGGGTTTAAAATGGCCTAGAAGTCTCAAAAAATGGCCTACGAGGGATCTTTGCTATTGCCACTTTGGCCTATTTAGAAATGCCTGTTCAAGCTGGGGTTGGAATTCCACAGGATTTGATACATGTTTCACTTTCTTGGCCGACACGAAGTGGGCTAATATTAGCTCTATCAACGGGAGTTAGTAACTACGGTCTATACGAAAATTGTATAGACCGCCTCCGTGGTCGAGGTCCTTAAGGCATCAGGGTTCGCATCCCAGGTTACGCTCTCAGTTAATATATGATAATTGTTGAAATAACCTATCGCCAACTTTAGATTACACTTTGAGCGTAACGGTTGCCACAACCACTAGAGGTGGTTCCCGCAGGAGATATCCCTGATGGGTCGTAAGGCTCTAAACGGGTATTATCATTATATATAAATATAAAAGTGCTGTTTGTAGATACGAGTCCACACTAAAACCACTTAAGATTCACATCTTTATTTGTTATAAAATCTTAAAGACCTACAAAATTTGGCTATCCAAGAGAATGATAGATTCTGCAGTAAAAAATATTCTGACTGTTAATTTAACGCAATTTTGAATAGCCTTGAGAGTCAGCATTTGTGTCATTTCTGGGTCATGGGAGCGTGGTTCTAAAAGCACAATATTTATTGTCCGTCCAAGTTTAGAATTCAAAACCCCACAACTCTAAAATAAAGGTTGATTTCAAATTTAAATGACCCATAATTTTAATCTGAAGAGGTAATGAGAGTCAAATTTTAATTTCATTTTCGATTTTCCGCGATATTTCTTTTAAGCAAAATAAGCAAGTCCAAAATATAGTATTTTATCCGAGTTTTCTATACCGATGGAGTATAGAAGACTTAAAAACTAAGTTTTAACACAACAGGAATCGCAAACAGTATTATAGAAAACCATATAGGAAGTCTAAACACGTCAGAAACAGATTATTCAGGTGAAGCCTCGACATGGATTTTTCAAAGTAAACATTATAATCTTTTCTTGGATGGTGAGGAAAGGAAAACAAGTACGAGTGTAGAAATCGATTTTAAGTACGAATAATTGAAATTCTACTACAATCTTACTCATATGAAACTATCTGTAAAGCAGGAATGGAAAGAGCGATACAGAAACCAACTGGGTTTATTGAGTATACATTAAGGTAGGGTAGAGTTTGAATTCATACTTCTTATGTAGGGAAAACTTGCAGTTCTCACTACAGCCTCCCATGTGGTCTAGTGGCTAGGATATCTGGCTTTCACCCAGAAGGCCCGGGTTCGATTCCCGGCATGGGAACATACTTTTGTTCTAGTCAACTAACACAAAACATGTAAAACACACATAAGAAACGCATAACGATTATTGGCCAATCTGCTTCCACCAATTTTCTATCTTGATTTTTAATTTCACTTAATAATAGTGAAGAATTAGGAATGGAAGGAATGGTGGAAATTTTAATAAACCCCTTTCAATATAATCATAGATTAAATAGATTTAAACAGACTAGTTAAGAACGAATATGACGTTCTTACAATATATTTGATAAGATGAGGATGGACATTAAGACATTCATTCCTTTTCTACCTCTACTACAAGGAGGGGAAGCATTAACATACGACGTTTACATATCTTAGCAAACTGGGACAAAAACTCCAATTTTTAAGCCTTCAAGTAGGGAGTGATGCCACGCTTACTACTATGTAGTAAGCGTGGCAAATTTCATAGACGCTTACTACATAGTAGAAAGCGTGGCAAATTTCATAGACGTTTACTACATAGTAGTAAGCGTGGCAAATTTCAAAGACGCTTACTACATAGTAGAAAGCGTGGCAAATTTCATAGACGTTTACTACATAGTAGTAAGCGTGGCAAATTTCATAGACGCTTACTACATAGTAGTAAGCGTGGCAAATTTCATAGACGCTTACTACATAGTAGTAAGCGTGGCAATTCATAGACGCTTACTACATAGTAGAAAGCGTCTATGAAATTTCAACCGTTAAAACTTTCCGAAATTTGTATTTTTTGTAATTTTCGCTGCGTCATTATTACAGGTTAAATGATTACATAAACAGTTTGTAAACAAAAACGGGTCTGAACGTTTATTACATTAAATTTTATTGATTTCCATCCCGATCCGACAAATCGTTCAAAAGTTATCGCGTGCCATAGAAACGACTAGGAACAAAAATCTTGAACATAAATACACACAAAAATACACACACACACACAAATAGACATACAACAAACATAGGGGGGGGGAGTTAGTCCCCCTTTAAAAAAAACAACTTCAAAAACCCTAACCTAAAATTTCGTTTAGGAATTCCCTAAAAACAAAAACTTTATAGGCTTTCCCAATACTTTTAAACTCAGTGTAGATCAAAGTTGTCTCAGGTACCTCAATTTTCATTGTAAACGGTGGCGACACTATTTTGACTCTTTACTCCCCCGGTGGACAGACTCTACACTAGTGGAATTTTTCACAAAAAAAGGCACTCTACTTCATAAAACGTCTGTGTGTGTGATCTGAAGAAAATAACTGCCTGTCTACAAAATATCATTGGGATCTACAACTGTTCCATATTAAAAGTATTAAACATACTTTAATTGTCTCTATACATAATAGCAACGATATATCTACAACCTACAAGAATATAAAACAAAGAAAAACTATTCAACAATACGGGCGGAGAAAAGGATAGCAGAGGACATAAAACAACTGCGAAGAAAGTTTTTGCGCTGCAAGTAATAGACATGATATAAAAGAAGATGGCGTCCTGTGTAGTCTACGGTCAAGGCTATGACGGGCCAAGGACAACTGATTAGATACAGGCCTTCTATACCCCACCATTGCCAAAAAAAAACCACGACGCAAAAACATCCGCGAAAATAAGTACCTTCCAAATAGAGCAGGGATAGAAGAGTGATTTTCTGTACCACACCCATCTGCTTCGTACAATAGAAGAACTACTCGGGTTTAAATGCCAGATAAAACGTTAGAAAAAGAACACATGGAAATCCCAAGGTCATCAGTCATCACGATAAAAAAAATGAAGAATAACTTGGAAAGAACACAATTAAAGAAGTCAGCTGCTAAATTAATGACCAAGCAACGTTCTCCTGTATTTTAAACAACAAAGAAAAACAGGAGCCTTGGCCATTTCCCTGTCCTCTTTGTTGTTGTTACATGCTATTTTAACGAAAATGCCATTTAATATCAATTGATGTCTTAGCTCAACTAAAGCTCAGTTCTCGACAGTTAAAATTCTGACTTTTAAGGAAAACTAAATTATTCTCTGCCCATAAAAATGAAGAAATAAAAAGCTATTCAGGAATGCAAACTCAGGTTTTGCATAACACACTAAAGGACACACGGACAACAGCCATGTAGAAATGCGGCCACAGTGGCCATGTGCAGGCGCCAGGGCGGGATCTAGCGCTTTTCCTCGCTCCATCAGGTTCACAACGCTCATCCTCCCTACTTCCAACTCGCTTGGCTCGCCCTAAGAATATAACAATTACCAAATTTAAATTGCGACACGTCTTCGCTCTACCTCAAGTAGTAAATATACTTGCTTTATTCCCAGCGATCACCCAGGCACTGACTTTGCTCGACGCTACTTAACTGTTATGACCTAACAAAAACAGTGATATACTTTATCCTTAGAGTGAGCGTGAATGGAGTTCATTATAAATAATGAAAGAAAATAAGTCTCTCCACAAAATAAAACTTTATTGGCAAAGCGCTTTCAACCTAACTAGAGGCCATCATCATTTTATTTGCTTGTTTGTTAGGTTTTGTACTGATGATGGCCCTTTAATAAGGTTGAAAGCGCTTTGCCAATAAGTTTTATTTTGTGGAGAGACTTTTCTTTCATTATTTAGTGATATACTAGTTGTATTGATATGAAATTTGGTATACATATTTATTACGTAAAGAAGTACACTCGAAAACAGACACACACACACACACACACACACACATAAAGACAGAAAACTTTGAGATAACTACTCAGGAGGCATTAAAAACACCTGAAATGGATATTTCAGGAGTCATCTTGGTTTCGAATTTTTATGAAAACACAATACTTTTCTCCTATATACCTACGGTATAAATGAGGAAAAGTAAAAACATTTTATGATAATACTCTGCCAGGTGCCAGCCATGGTAACGCTTACTTCATTACATAAAATATGTTCCATGAAAATTTTAAAGTAAAAATATAAAAATGATAATGGTAATACTTTATTAAAAAATAAAATCTTATTTAAAAAATACATAAACAAATAATATGAAATTTACGCAAACAATTTAAATTAAATAAAGTAAAAATATTATATTTCTTTGAACAGTGCCAACCATTTTGAGAGAAAGAATTTCAGAGCTACGTGAACAGAAACAGAAAAGTCAAAATAAGTCATCGATGACCCAAAACATTTATTGATTCACATATATTTGTTTACACAACACCATCACAAATGATATGAAAAGTATAGAAGCAAAACTATTAAAAAAATGTTAGTCTGGAGAATATTCAGAGTCAAATAAGACCACAACAAGTCGGAACAACACATTATCGACATACCATACTGTGAGGTGCCAAGTAAAAAATCAATTAAGTAGTTAATCCTTCATTATTTTAACTAGAAAAGTTCACTACACATAGTACACACTGCACATAAACAGACATTTATTAACTCGTGAAATCTTTAGACAATATAAAGATAGATATTTCAAGGAAAAACTATTGTTTTTCCGAATTCCATCCGAAATGCTAATCTCGTCTTTAACAAAGAGGGACAAAATATTGAAATGATGACATTGAAAAGAAAAAAATCTAGGTAAAGAAGATAGAAAATTTGCCTGCATAGAAGGTCAAATGGAAATCTTATTTCTGAGTACAGACTGGAAGCCTTTGATTCTTATCAAGAAAACAAAACAAAAATATTTGTAAAACAACCAGAAAAACTTATATATGGCTTCATGGATGATCCTTAATGTAATCTCTTCTTGACTAGCTGGGTATAACAATGGTGCCTCAAGCATGTTAACAAATTTGACTCCCCATCCCCTCTGAAGCCTATTTTGTCGCTGTTGCAGTCAAAAGATTTAGGGAGGCATATTATAGCCAATATGGTGCAATAGGATGGTAGGGGAAGTATATTTTGAAATTTACTAAATAGGTGTAATCCTCTATTACTGCTACTAAATATATGCTCATGAATTGGATATAAGGTGTGTTTGTACACCAATTCAATAAATTTCAAAACATACATCCTCTACCATCCACATATTGGCAATATAGCTTGCCTCCCTATACTGTTAGTCTGAAACGGCGACAAAATAGGCTTTTTTGGCCATTTTAGATAGGAGAATTTCAGCCCTGGGCTTCTTCAAAGTCTGGAAATGGCCCGTAATCCAACCAAAGATATAACTGTTAAAATATTACTGAAAATACAACAAAAATCTCTAATTTTTGTTTTGTTAGAAACTTGAACACCCCAAAAAGCACAAAAGCCATAAACAGACAAAGGGAGTAATACAGCTCTGATATGTGCTTATATGAGATAATACATGTATTTACCGCATGTTTTGAACAAGCAATAGAAGAATCAGCTACCATTGATACTTGCTGTTGACAACAGCAAGTATCAATGGTAGCTGATTTTTCAATTGATAATATAATGATTGATATGATTTACGAAATATAAATGTTTACTCTTTTCGGGCATTATATGTCAAAAGATAAATTAGCAAGAGAGCTGCGCCACTCTTTCTTTAAAAAAAAACTTTATATTACATATTTGAACGAACGTAAGTGAGTTTTACATTCAGAGATTGGGGACGGCGCGTCGTTTGTTTGTATGTTTGTATGTGTTGTATGTTGTTGTTTGTGTGTTTGTTTGTACGTGTCGCGATAACTGCCGTAAAAATTGACCGATTTTGATAAAATTTTGTATACAGGTAAAACTAATTATGTGTCAGAGCTGTATAGTTTTTGGTAATATTCCGAAAAATATTTCAAATGGCGGCCAAAATGGCGTACCGGATAAAAAAATTTTGATCAAAAAATCGTGTTGTATATCGTTTTTAAAGCTCTTAAAGAGTAGAAAAGAAAATATATGTGTCATGGTCAACATTTTAAAATTTTTGAATAATTTAAAAATGACGGCCAAAATAAGAACTCAAAAAATTTAAAATTAAAAAATAACTGAGTAATATATCGTTGTAAAGCTCTTGATTAGTAGAACAAAAAATGTTATATACTAAATTCCGAAAAATTCAACATGGCGGCCAAATTTAATATAATAATTAGTTTTTTACTAATTTTATAAGAAATTACAAGATAAAGACCTTTTGCAATATACTTTAGATACTTTTATACAAGTAAAATTAACTATAAATGTCAGAGCGGTATAGTTTTTGGTAATATCCGAAAAATATTTTCAAAATGGCAGCCAATATGGCGGACCGGATAAAAAAATTTTGAGCAAAAAATCGTGTTGTATATCGTTTAAAGCTCTTAAAGAGTTAGAAAAAGAAATATATTTTCATGGTCAGCATTTCAATTTTTTAAAATAATTAAAAATGGCGGCTAAAATAATAAACTCAAAAAAAAAATTTAAAGCGAGCCTTTTTAACTATGTATTATTACAAACATACGCAATCAAGCGAGCGAAGCGACTTTTTTACTATTTTTATATTAAATATAATGCAATCAAGCGAGCGAAGCGAGCCTTTTTTACTATTTATTATTATAAATATACGCAATCAAGCGAGCGAAGCGAGCTTTTTTACTATGCATTAATTAAATATAAGCAATCTAGCGAGCGAAGCGAGCCTTTTTTACTATGCATTAATATTAAATATAAGCAATTTAGCGAGCGACTTAACTTTGTATTATTTAAAATATGTAAATGTTTAAGATACCTAAACTAGCAAGCGAAGCGAGACTTTTTGAGTTTATACTTTAAAATAGTATAGCATCCGAATGTTTAGATAATCTCATTTCGCTTGCTTTAAACAAATATTTTTTTAATGTATTTTTTGACGTGAGTTCTTGATGCAACGCATTACTAGTTTTAGATATAGTGTGCTTAATTTTAAAGTCTACCTATATCTTTATCATAATAATATAAAAAAAAACAAGCAATTTTATGATTTTGGTGCGTTTTGGGGATTGAATAAGAGATTTGTTGTTGTGTTTTAAGTATATTAATTCAATGGGATAAGATAAATAAGCGCATTTTCTTGAAATAATCCTAAAAATATTGAGTTACGAGAAGTAATGATAAGCAAAACTGGATTGTTAAACAAGGAAGCACACATTTGAAAAGAAATTCACCCGGAATGAGGACCTCCACACAAGAATTATTTTCAAATAATAATACAATTTTTTAATATGTAACACATTTTTGTACAGCAAGATTAAGGTAAGTTCAAGGGGGCAAACCCCTTAGTTTTGATAGTTAGCTTGAACCAGCTAAACCATTACTACTTATGTCCTAATAATGGTATGAAAATTGTTAAACAAAAATCAATGGCAGATAAAGAGTGACATAACAATAAAAATTCTATTGAGTTAATTTGAAATAAAATTGACATATTTCTGCCTAAAAAGCACCTTTGTAAGGCAGAGGTATCACTAAATTTATATCCAGCCTCAAACCACCCACCTGCTAAAAAGCCTAAACTGATAATTACCAAACCCTTCCTATGTATATTTTCCTTTTTATATTTCTGCATTCCATTTTATCTGTGAACATCTCTCATATTAGTTATCGCTGTCATATTGAGGCATTAAGGTCCTTTAAAAAGTAACCGCATAGACAAGGAAAACATTGTTAGAATAGACGGACATGATTCTATTTCTCACTAACTTCAAGGATACCTCAAGGATCAAATCTGGGACCCCGAATGTTCTTAATTTTTGTTAATAATATAACCAAAGTAATAAAATATTGCAAAGTATCGCTGTGTACCACTGACCTAAAAGTATACAAAATAATTAAAAATAAAAATAATTGTTATATTTATTTAGTTAGATAATAAATATTTGTATAGTTAGATATAGTAAGATCGACAAATAATTATGTATGATTATGAAAATCAATTTATTTATAAATTTAGTGATACCTCTGCCTTACAAAGATCCTTTTTAGGCAGAAATATGTCAATTTTATTTCAAATTAACTCAATAGCATTTTTATTGTATAGTCACTCCCATATCTGCCATTGATTTTGCTCAACAATTTAAATACCAAACTGATGTAAATAATCTGGTTAGTTGGTCAGCAATTACTAATTTTCCTTTCAATATAAATAAATATTGTATAGTTAGATATAGTAAGAGCAAAAAAATAATTATGTATAATTATAGTATGAGTATGAATAATATGAATTTAAATTGAAAATATGAAATTATTAGTTTAAGAATAACTTTAACAAAGCGATCTCTCTTTTCATAGCAATGTAAATAACATCGCATATAGAAGTTATTACTTCTATATGGTCTTCAAAAGAATTTAAAAATGTAAATACTATCATGTGTGTATAATATAGCTATGCAAGGTCAACTTAAGAATATGCTACTTTAATATGGCAACTATATGTAGCAGTTTTAATGAAAAAAAATTAACAAGTGCAATTTAAGATTTATAAATTTATATACTTTAAATGAACCAGCCAAAATCCTTGTTGGTCAAATAAAGTTCACTATTATTGAACTATAGATCACATAAAATTAAAAAGTTAGCGTTCGACTGGATTTACCCAAGTGTGAAAGGTGATAAGCTTAACACTTGAGGAAATGTACCCTATATAGGTTCAGTGTCTGACAAGATTGGTAACATCTTATGGAATATGGTAATCAGGTAGCCTTCAGGAATTTACACTCTCAAAGAAGTAGTGTTTCAAAGTGTAAAGACGAAGTTGAACCTACCAATATAAATGGCATTTACTTCCTAAAATGCAGCACCTGCGATTCCACTTATTCAGGTCAAACTGGAAGAGCATTCCGCACAAGAATCGCTGAGCATGAACGGCTTACGCCAAGCAGGTTCTACCAGCAACTGATAAGAGGGCCATACTAATATTTCTTTCCCCAAATATGTTTCCAAAGTTAATGCAATGTCATCATTTGAAAACCTAGAGCTTTTGAGAAACGAGGAGGTAAACGGTGAGAAAGACCTCAATAAGAAAGGAGAGAGTGGGGGTACGACGGCAATGGTTAGGTCTCTTCTGTTTGCCTCTCATTCACCAGTAAGTTATACGACTCTGGCTAAAAGAACTCACTGGTAATTTACTTTCATTTGTCTTTTATATTTTGAATTTATGTATTTATACTTTTCTATATTTACTTACAGTATATCAACTACTTTAAAAATCTTGACAGGTCAGTTTCTGAAAGAAAAAATCTCTACAAGAAGGGAGCGGGAAAAAACTATGTAAACTAATCAGGTTATTTTACCCGTATTTCCTAGGGCGATGTTTATTTGCATTTCTTTTGAGTAGTTTTATTTTATAATACCATTTTTATGATTAATTTAAAAGTAGTTTTCAAAACGATGTAAACTCGATAAGAACCACAAACAAAGTGAATGATAGCCGGGAAGAAGGTTATTTCCCTACAGCGGTTATTGAGGAAGGGATTTTATCTCACTTTACGTGAGGCAGCGGCTTCTCTGATTGGTCAATCCCAAAAATGCTTATGACCTTGGGGATTTATAAACTAACCGATAGACTGTAATATGTTAGTTTATCATTTTGCTTTAATTATGTTGGGTTAGACACTAATGATGATTGTGAGATTGAAAGCCAGCTCTGTTTATCTCAATAAACATTTTGGTGTTATATGTTACTCCATTATATAACTGCAGAACTCAGTTATATTGAAGTTTATTATTGTACTTCAGTACATACTTGATAGCCTACAATTCAACATATAATAATGATACTCGACATATAATAACTCTCATTACAGATTCAGGGAGTCATTCCTACTATACCAATCTAACAATAATTGCAAATGTAATCTAATCCCGCATACAAATGAATAAAAGAAGTATATAACCTCATGCAGTCCCCACTACCTTATCTAATCTCTTAAACCTACTCCAGATTCTCTAATCTTACAACAAGATTAAAAATATGAATGAAAGCACCAACACCGCATTTATTCCGGTAAAATATGACAATAAAAGCCTAACTTTCGCGTCAATTGGACTATTTAAACATTTGGGTCAGTTGAAGAGGAATTTTCTAGACTTCCTTAAAAAGTAACGATAGGGCTGTTTCAAGAATGATTGAACTTAACTTCTATAATTCAAAGAGTTACAAAGCTCTCAAGTTTTCGCACTTCATGGCAAATTAAAAGACAGTTATTAGTACATCAGGCTAATAATAATCTATAATCATCCTTTATATTGGACTCTGAACCCTTGAAGCAACTCATGCAACAGGACAATAAAATTTTAAGTTCAATTTCCAATTTGATTGAAGGACACATAATTAACAAACTTCTACCACTAAAATAACATTCAAGATATTAATTACCTTATAACTGCATATCAAATGAAACAAACAAAACAGAAAAATGTCTAAAAAAGTAAGAAAACTCCGGCAAAATTCACGTACGCGCCATTGCTAATAATTTGTGAAATCCACAGATCATCACACCGAACAATTCACGACTGGAATAAAAATTATCCAGAAAGATAAAAACTTATCAGGTTAAACAACTTACGTCAGCTGGTTTAAAAAATGAAGTTTAAAGTCTATAGATAGCTTTTAAAGCGAATAATATGTTTATTTTATTCAATTTTACTAGTTTTATTTAATTATTCTGATTTATTTTAGTTAAAAATAATAAAGTTTAAATTAACAGCAAACATGGGCGAAATACAACAGAAAATAATTGACACAAATAACTATAACTTTCAAATAGCTATAAACTCTATGAATAATTGAGGTTGGTAGTACTGATACTGGATAAATAATGGCGCTGGAGAAGTTAGCGCGCTTAGAACTTTAAATTCAAATTAAATACATAAAGCCTAGTAAAATAACTTTTTTACTTGTACAGAACGATGGGCGATATATGAATTATCTTGGTGTTGTAATTTGATAAATAATTAATCTTACTATACAACTATTTTTTTATGAAAACTACAAATATATTATAAGAACAGCACAGAAAAATATAATATGAAATATCAAAGCGGGTTTTTTTGATTGCCGAATATGTGAAAAGAAACAAAAGTAGCTCTGTAAGTTGAGCAATTCAAAGGTCGTGAGTTCATATTCTAGATGAGGTATTAAATCGTTTTTTTCTATAAAATACCATCACCCCATAGGGAGGTCTTCTACATAAATAAAATAGATAATCTTCTTAACATCAAAGCTGAAAAAGGTTGCAAGCAGTTTAATCTTGATGAAAGGACATCATGTATAAATATTTGCTTCCTCATGCTAGAAAAGTTTCCCTATAATAGAAAAGGAAAGCATAGTAATAGCAAATAAAATGAAAGCTAGTTTTAGCCATTTTCCAAAGGTATGATGAGCTAATGACATTGGGGTCATGAAGGAGGGAGATATTTTTTTTTGGGGGGGGGGGGGCTCAATGACCACGAATCTTTTTAATGATACCTTAACGTTTCAAATCCTACAGATTACAAAAATTAAAGATAAGTAGGTGTCTCTATATGAAACTATGCGTGGATAGGCTTTTTTGAGGAGGCACAAACTTTTTGAAAAAGAGAAACACTTTTTGATCAAAATAATTTAAGGAACTAGTCCAACATTTGCTGTGTAAATCTAGACTAACAGGTTCCGTAATATTTAAATTCAAATTTCGGGATGTGGAGCGGAGCGTTCAGTTAGTTATATGACTTCTTAGAAAGCAGGAAAATGAGCTTAGTTCTATATTAAGCATCTTGTTATTGCTCCATCGGGGAGTTTAATGAGGACCGATAGCAACATAGATCTGGGGTTTATAAATCACTTTAAAAAATCTAACACAGAAAGATTAACTTAAAGGTGCAACTTGTTTAAGCTCTTAAAAGGCTATTCAGGAATAATTTTTAACGTAACAAGGTAAGGAAAAAAGTTGTCTAAATCGTAGACAAAAAAGATTTTTAATTTAAGATAGTGGAGCGGTAATAAAGAGTAACGCACCATCCCTACTTTGTTTTCCAATTTAACTACCGTAAATAAAAATCTGAATTACTTTTATTGCAGTTTATTCCTTGTTTTGACCTCACCCTATAAATGTATACTATGTCCCTTGGGACATTAACATATGTATTTTACACTCCTAAGTATTTCAATGTATAAGTAATTTCTGCTTTTTCTTTCCCTCGTTTAATTATTAATTAGTTCTTAGTCTTATAATTTATTTTTGTTGGTTTTTACATTCCTGGTTAAAATAAATATCCTTTATATATTACTTTATATAAAAATTTTAATATATATATCAGTTTCAAACATCCCTTTTTTATACTTTTCTTCCTTCACATTAAGACACTATTTGATAATTCTTTTAACATATTTATTATAATTACTATCCATAGTTTAAAACATATTTACTACGGCTATAATTGTACTTGACATAACGTATCTATTATGTGAAAAAAATTATTTTAATAATAAGTCTTAATGATAGCTACTATTTTTGATACTAAGATTTTCTTTGAACCTAATACACGTGTTTTCCTGAAAAATGTTGACTACTTTTTTGTACATTCTCTTGGTTATTTTTTTTTTCTTCATACTTATTTCACTATATATTCTCATTTAACTAGTTCTATTATCAAATCTTTCTATAATCTGTTCTAACTATTTTTCTAGAAAATCCCACATACAGACTCCAGTCTGCATGTGCAGGGATTGCCCGCAAAGTTTTATTTTAACAAAAAAAACAGATTTTTTATAGTTTAAATAATGACTTGTTAAATTATTATATATTTTATAATTATTACAATATTTATTATATATTTTACTTTTTTTTATAGTATATATTCTATATTATGTTTATGGAAGTTTTTATACTTAATACTTTGGCAATAAAAGTCTTTTTGAAATTGAAAGTATTAATATTCTGCAAATGTATCATTTTTAATATTCTGCAAAAGTTTTTACAATATACTTAATATTTTGAATCATCATAAAAGCAGTATGTCCATTATTTCCTAACACTTTACACTGAATGCTGGGTTTAGTTTTTTAAAGTATTAAAATTGACCTTAGAATGTTAATAGTAGATTATGCACCTTACTTGTAAATTTTTATTTTATTGCGGCATACATTTGGTCATTAAGAAGGGAGGCGATGCGAGGTACAAATTTGTCTGTCTTGATGAGAGTATGGATGCGTGTGCCTGTAATCATTGTCCTCACAGTGTATTTATGCAAAAAAAGTTACAAATGAGTACAAAAATGAATCTTTGGGTCTGGATGTTCTATCCAGATAATAATTACACCACTACATCATGAAGTTTAATTAACGATTGAGGAAATATTCTTAAATCATAGACAAATGTTTCAATCAATTAGAATTTAAGGACTCATGTAGTTCTATATAAGACTAACTAATGTGCTTTCAAATCTTTAAATAATGTTTCATTTCATTATGAGCATTTGTTCAATTTTTATCTTATGACGTGTATATGTTTTTAAAAAATTATTAAAAATTGAATAATAAATAATCAACTTGAGTTGAAATTTAGCAACAGAGTTTCCCATTATGTAATAAATAAGTGCACTATGATTAGTTTCAATACAGCTATTATATTTATGGTTTTTGTCGGATCACTAATGATAAGCAGCATTGAGATAGGACAGTACCTGGATGGGTGGGTGACCATAAGTAATAAAATGGATGTTTCTACTGCCAAAGGACAAGTGAAGTGAGTTCCAAGACATAGCACAATAAATTAGTAGATTTCTATATTCAGAGGACAAGGTAAGTGAGTTCAAAGGGTTGAGGATGATCGTAGAAAATCTGATATGGTGAGGAAAAGTTGTGGGATACCCCTTACCCAATTTTTTACATCAGAAAATTTGAGACTTGTTTCAGTCGAGCCTCTTCTCTATCACTATTAGCACTTCTAGGGGACTTGGAAAACAAATCTATGTCTATCATATTCTATTAAAGGTGATTTTCGAGCAAGAACAGACATTAAAAAGAAAAGGGATTATACAAAAAAAGCATAAATAACTTACAAAATATTTAATAAAACAAAGAGAGCAAATAATAATTTAAATTATACAATAGAAAAGATGAAGCAAAAATAAAAATGATTATGGAAGTTGATGGTTTGTTCCAATTTTGTAGAACAAAAGCGGAATGAAAATCAATTTTTTATGTCAGGAATACTGTAGTAATATATTTATGAATTAAAAATAATGGTAAGGTTGATTTATTAACCTTTCTTGAGCAATTTCGTCCATAAATTGAAATATTAAGAAGTCACAAATTATAATAAAGTCTTCATAAGCCAATAATATTAGAATGTTTTCTGTGAATTCTTATTGATAGAGCAAGCCTTTTTATTTTCTAATTATTTGGGAAGCACAATACTTTGAAATTTCTTCATGTTATGCCAAATACTGTACAATATTTTGCTATTACAAAATATTTTAATATACAAATTTAACAGAAACTAACCTTTCACTTGTGTTGAGATTTTTTGATCTAAAACGTTAAATAAAACAAGTGATGACGCTACGTGGCCTACCCGGGGGCCTCCCTATGGCTGCTTTGCGGTCACATTGTTGTTGGTTTCAAATATTTGCTGTTCTATTGTTAATTGTTTTACTTGGTATTTTGTTCTGTATTTAGCAAAATTATTGACAAGGTGATTAATTATCACCTAGCCAAGCGGGCCTCTAAAGCTTACTATGACCACTTCTAAGCTCCACTGTTGTTGTTTTAGTATTCATTGTTACATGGTCATGTATTAAGCAAATTTTCATTGCTTAACATGGTCATTAGGGGCAATACAGACATATACATTTATATAAAAATACATATGTAGGCTTGAACAAGATAAATGTAAAAAAGATATAGACACCTTTTTAGAGGTGGTGATGACGTCATATTAAGTTATTTGCCCATTGTGCCACTTAAAATGGTCCAATTGAACTGAAACTGTCTTCAATCTATTTTTTTTAAGAAAGCCTTTAAACTATACACAAGAGTAAAAACTCTTATATGTACGATATATATATTATATATATATATATATATATTATATATATATATATATAATATATATTATATACACATACATTTTGTATGTATATTTTTTGTATCAATAAGTCAAACGGAATTGTTCCCCCCTCATCCCCTCTACACTTACATCATCCGAACAACCTCATAAGCTTCAATTTCAAAGCATAGGCATACAATCAGTCAAAGGATAGGCATATCAATATAGTCAGTTTCAAAGGATGGCATATCAATATAGTCAGTTTAAAGCATAGGCCAATATAGTCATTTCAAAGATAGGCATATCAATATAGTCAGTTTCAAAGGATAGGCATATCAAATAGTCAGTTTCAAAGGATAGGCATATCAAAATAGTCAGTTTCAAAACTTTAGGGCATTTTAGTGATTTATTATTGGCACTGCAGTAAAAACTTGTCAAGTAAAACACGCAAAAAATAGTATAATATATCAAAATTTGTGCATCTTTAATTCAATAATAAATATAATATAACTTTAAATAATTTAATTCAGGGTAAAATAATAAAGAGCACTGTCCAATCCAGAATTCAATTCTAAATAGTCCAATAATCAATTTTTCAATTAAATAATTTATTTCACAGATAAACCACAATATACTTGCATGATAATTATAAAAGAAAAAAAAAACAATTACAGTAAAACAACACTTATAAAATCATCTTTAAAAACTCATCTATTGAATTTCAAATCAAATTTGCCATTCAGATAATAATATTGTTAAAACAAAAGTTTTATAAATGTATCTTATCAATATTGTTGATATGATGAATCAATAAATTTAATTTTATTATTAGTTTAAAAAAAATAAATAGTTAAACATGACACATAGATATTTAATTAATGCATAGTTTTGACATTTAGCATAAACTTATTGAATCACAATATTACTTAAGCTTATCTTTAGTTTTTGCCGTTAAACATTGAAAAAAGTAAGACATTTATATTTTATTTACGGTTAAAAATATAATAAATAGTTTTTGAATAGACATCGCCTATCATGACATAATGTCTCTTTTGTAGCACTATTTATTTCATAGAACTCCCACATCTAGATAGGAAATTTAAACACAACAGCTTAAAGTTCTATAATAACAACAAAAACTAATTATTTAGCTATATATTTCACCTAAAATTGTAGGCATCTTCAGGCATCAGAAGTAATTTTTTTTATTGATGCCTGAAGATGCCTACAATGTTAGGTGAAATATATAGCTAAATAATTAGTTTTTGTTGTTATTATAGAACTTTAAGCTGTTGTGTTTAAATTTGCTACATCATGACATAGATACATCATTGCAATTGAAAGATAAACATGAGGCAATACTGATAATACTGAGGCCAGTTTTTTAAAAGTCTTAAATTAAGATTAATTAATAAAGTTGGCAAAACCTTGTCGACATGTTTACTGAATAAATATTTTTGTTATTATTAGTCTTTACATATTAATGTAAATAATGGTTTATTATAATTTTAAAGTGTTGTATTAAAATGTTAATTTTTTAACATTAAGTGTTAAAAGTAGTCATCGTCTACTCTGTTACATTTTTTTTTCATTTTAAAGTACTTAAGAGAGATTGTAATAAATTTTAGCTAGGTTTTAATTTTATATAAGTTTAATTACTGTTTGTTAAGTATTTATTTACTTAATTAATGTACATTTATGATACATTCATTAAAAATGTTTTGTTTTTTGGATGGTACAGCTTGTTAAGTACCATTAGTCAGAGATATATACTAGAGGGGGCATAGCCTATTTCAATCCATCATTTCAACAAGAGGCCTGAAACATCATTTTGGGGCTCTCAGGGGCTCTGTGTAACCTCATTGAAACCTCTTCTAAGAATAAGTTAAGGTTATAAGAAATCATATCGTTTATATCGTTCCACTATATAATTCACTATAATTTTGTTCTGTTCATTTTGCTTATTGATAGTCGAAGGTAGACAGGTTATTTTTTCAATGTTTCAAAATTCAACCAATAGGTCCCCTCTAGTAATATATATATCTATGCCATCAGTAAACCTGTGTCACTGTTATCAGTGGAATTCCATTGTGATTACAGCCTCATGCTTTTTCTATACTAGTATTATACCCTTAGAATAATACTATATATAGAAGGAACACGAAAGCCGGTTGACTGGTGGACTTAAGTAGGGGTACCACCCTAACAACAAAACATTATTTTAAATATGTGTCATAAATATCTATTAATGAAGAAAGATCGTAAAGAACAAATATAATAACTTAAAACACCTTCTATTTTTAATAAAACTGGTCTTAGATGGCAAAAGAGTGGCGGCATACAAGAATCTACATTTAGTTAACGAGGACTACTTTTAATATAATTTTAATAAATACGTTAAACTACCATTTAAAATGCTTTAAATATTGTAATGCACCGATATTTATATTAGTATTTTATGAATAATCAATCATTAATTAATTATATAACATAATAATTTAGCAACCGGTAGTATTGCCAACTTTTTTTTAGAAAATTGTATTGTTAGGGTGGCAGCATTACTTAATTCCACCTGTGAACCGCCTTTCGTGATATCAGTAGTGCTCCTTCTATATATAGTATTATTCTAAGATTATACAGATGATATGAGATAACAATTATACTGTGGGAGGCCATATTTTGCATTATTATTACCAAAGGGAATGAGTTAAACTTCTTCCATTTCTGGTAACTTCTTGGCCAGTCTTTAAAAATTAAAAGTGTTAGGATTGTAAACTATTTTTGGATTATAATTATTACGGACAAACAAAAATCAAATTTTTCGGAACATTCAATAAAAATGAAATTTTAATCATTTTCAGCAACGTTTTAAGTTTATGTATTTTTAATTTGTCAATTTTTATCAGAAAATGATTATTATTTACTTATATATTGTTTGCAATGAAATATAATATTAATATTTTAATATTATTACACTAATAACATTAAATATAATATTATACTAAGTAATTAATATTAATATTTGTTTTAAAATTAAATAATTAATTACTACATACATATTTAGTGAAAAATTAAAATAGTGTATAATAGATAAATAGAGCAAGTTGGTAATGCCTCTCTCATACCTAATGTGGTATTAATGTGTACTTAGAGGAATAAAAGTAACCAAACTTACTCGAGTGATATCTTCTTATAAATCCTAAAATAACGAGAATAACAGTCCTAGATTATGTTTAAAGAGTTTAAGTTGGTATTAGGCAAACCTCCAACACCGTCAAAGACCTCTGTCTCCTTGAATCAATGCATGATTCTCTTATTTTTAGACAGGATTTCTCTCAAAGGAAGTTTTGCAAATAAAAACCCTTACTTTTTATTAATGTAAGATACAAAAATATAAATCTCTCAAAAAGAGCGCATTGATACAGTAATTAAACACTATCTTTAAATAAGTTTTACTATAATATTTTGTAAGTTCCCCTATTCCAAAGTAATGTACCAAAAGTTTTATCTATAAAGCCAAAATTAGAAGTCAATCAAATACTATGCTATAAATACTTTAAGCCTGAATTCCGTCTTTGTCCTGTAGCACTAAACTCATCAGATCTGTCTTTTGAGTACAATTTGGTCTTATTAATTTGAGATAGCTCATGAATTCAAATAGTGATTACCCCTTTCAAGGGGTCCCTCACTGATTAGTACTATACATTCCTCTATGGGGTCCCTATTTATTATACAAAAAAGCCATCATATTTTTCAATTCATCCAATCAAAATAACTACAGTGACATAGAACTTTGTAATGATAGGGGCAGCGGAAGTCAGTGCTTCAACACCATGCGTTCAGATCCTACCAATTTTACTGGCATAAACTACTCCAACAGGCACCACCATCACCCAACAAACACTATCCCCACTCACACATTCCTCCCCTACATTTAGATGACTATAATATAAACCAAGCTAAACTTCAGTCATATAATAAGGCAGAACTATTAGTAATAAATAAGTATATAAATAATTTAATCAAATTTTATCAACATTTTTGTGAAAAATAGAGTAAGATAAAGCCTTAGCATAAATTGTGATGCACTGCTACCCTTTTGAAGGTATCTTAATTTATAATATTTAAATTAAACACTAATTTTTATTTATAACGATCGATGTAATGAAACTAATTTTATAGCTCATATTTTGGCCTCGAGTTATAACCATAGAGAGATGTAAATATAAGGGGAGGACATTAAACAACAACTTAATGTATTATCGATAGTAATTATTAGGTTATCAAAGGAGCTAGTTTTCTACAAAACAATTTGTATAATGATAACAAAAAAATAATAATAATTACAATTAAAATAATTAGTTGAAATTCCCACTAATAAAATAATTAGTGGGAAGAATTCATATAATGGACCCAACCCAGTAAATTGTTTCAAAGTCAGAGCAGGATAAGAAAATGGACAAAAAAATCATCAAATTATTTTTTTACACAAATCATCCAAGTCAATAATTATTTACTTGTCAAGTATCGCCCAATTCAATTAATATACATTTGTCAAAAATCATCTAATTCAATTAATGTTTACTTAATGTTATTTGGATGAAGTATCATTCAAATCAATTTATATTTGTTATTCAAGAATAGTTTAAGCCGAGTAATATTTGCTTGTCAAGAATTGCCAAGTCAGTTAATATTTGCTTGTCAAGAATCATCCAAGTAAATTAATATTGGTCTGTTAAAATTAAATTCATAATAAGTGTTTCCACTGAAGAATGTATTATATAACCGACTTTCAACCAGCAGGCATCACCAGTAGGCTGGTGAACCCAAAGATCCCCTATTGAATATTTTACAGGACCCAAGCACTCTACCTTTTATATTCAACATAATTCTATGGTTAAATATTCTTATTTTAAACTTTATATACTAATAATTAAATTTAAAAAAATTTCATATGTACACATAGAATTATTCCATAAACTATACTAAATATAATTAATAATAATAAAACAATCTTATAAAATGTGGTAGAAAAAACTAATCAAAAACACCTATAATAAATTATCTCCACCCAAAAAACATTTGTTCTTAACATGAAAAGATTTAATATTTAAAATATTTTTACGCTGCTATGAAAAAAGTAAAAATGTTCAATTAAATTTAAATTAGTAATTTAGTGATTAAAACAGCAGAAATTTTTGCTGCTCTCAACAAAAAAAATACCAAGTATTTTTTCTTTTCACAGCAAACGAAAATAATAAATGAATATATTAAATAAAATAAATAATAAGGTTACCAGTGAAAAGCAGCAATGAGGCAGGGTATATAAATATATATATGTATCTCCACCCCATGCTCTGCTTTTAGCTAAAAGACTCCATTAGTTTAATTTACTTTGAAAATTGCTCAAAACAAATGCTAAACATTGTAGCCAGGATTATAGCAGTAACAGTGAGACTTTCTC
The DNA here is from genome assembly GCA_018340805.1 of Microvelia longipes. Classification (NCBI taxonomy): domain Eukaryota; kingdom Metazoa; phylum Arthropoda; class Insecta; order Hemiptera; family Veliidae; genus Microvelia; species Microvelia longipes. Next base: position 252,408 of record JACMZG010000008.1, read on the forward strand.
CAATGTCAAAAAATCTACATAGCATCAATCAAAATAAAAACATTTTTCTAAACACCAACTGTTCACTAAAATTAGCAAATATTTTTAACAATTTATTATTTAAAAAAATCTGTCACTCAATGATCCTTTAAAAAGTAACATAAAAGCCTCAATATTTATTTAAAATATTATTTATATTGAAAATATTTATTCATTTCATAACAGCATACAAATTAAGTACACAAACACTTATACACCTAAATAGATGGCGCAACTATTCCAATAATGAATTGGCCATCTTCATTTTTAAATTTATAAATTAAATTAACAACATTACGAGGTAACTGGTCTTATTAAAATAAAATCAGAAGCTTTTCTTAGAATAAAACAAAAGATCTTAAAAAATAAGATTTTAAAATAAAATAAATATGAACTTTAAAAAAAATTAAAAAATCATGTTGCTTTTGTGCATAATATTATAAATGTATGTTCATTAAAAAAAAACTTGTAGTCCAAGAGCCAGACCTAAATGTGACTCATTTTTTACTACTTCAGACCAAATTTTTCTGAAAATATATCTTAAATTATGAAGGAAATGTATAGTCTACCTTTCCAAAGTGAAGCCCTTCATATGAATGTGCTCGCCCAAAATATTCGCACAAATCCAGTTCTTTTAGCAATAAGTGGTTCCCTGTAGGTCGGGTGCAAAACATGAAATGATTTTTTTTAAAGCTGATCAAATTTCCTATAAAACGAGTGCTTTTTCAAAAAAATCGGTAACTACAACTAAGATATGTCATTTGTTAAATGGCCAAAAGAAGTCACAAAAAGGTAATATTTGTTCAAAGAAATTAGCTCACCATATAAATTAACCATTTTTTTTTGGTGTTTTTAAAAGAGCCATAACTTTGGTTCTAGTCATCTGATTTTGATAATTAAACACTTGTTTTATAGAACATTTGATCACCTTTCAAAATTTTCTCTTCATATTTTGCACAAGACCCATAGGGAACCACTTATTTCAAGAAAAATGAAATTTGGCTTTATAGACAAGGATAGTTCCAAATGTCTAAATGCTAGGAGTGAGGGTGGGAACAACTCTGTGTGTATTCAAGCGGTGGCAAAGGCGCCATGCCCTCCAGTCAAGTACTCACCTTTAAATACACTGGTAGATTATTAGCCTCACTTTCACCGGTATGCTATATTTTATTAATTATATGTTTTTTGTATTTTTATTCTTTTGACACATTTGTCATTTTTATTTTATTTTTTACATTTTACTCTATTTTTTCATTTTATTATTTGATCTATTGTTTGTCATGTAGGCACTGATGATGACCGTTAACGGTTGAAAGCCGGCTCTGTTATATAAATATAATAATGTGTGGAGAGACAAAAACTGTTCTGCTTTTATTCATTATTACGGCACTCCACGGCTCAATTCAACATATTCAACATATAAATTGGTGATTTTTTATAAAATTTTGAGCATCCGCAATCATATGAAAGTGCTCCACTTTGGTATGCTTTTTTTAAAAAAAAATGGGTTGAAGTAGTACAAAATAAGTCTGACTCATTGACTATTGTTAGTTCATTTCTCCTTTGGTAATTCTCTAAAAAATGGCAATAAAGCCACTGCCTTTGAAGAAAGATTTGAAATCATAAAATAATAGATATATAGGCAAATGTTAACCGTCTCTTATTACATGTTAAACCTTTGCTTTTAAGCATTATGCTTCTAGCACATAAGTGGAAGCAATGTTTTTAAATATAGAAAGTAAAGATTACACTTCTATTAATAGTTTTTTTTCACATCAGCTGTGAAGCAAGTGTTAAAACTTTATCACATTCATAACAAAATTTAAAATATCTTCTTTTAGATTGACTCAACATTCTATTATTATCAATTGGTGTTGATCAATTATTCATATTCAATTACATCAATAGAATATTATCAGATAATCATTACCATTTAAATAATAATAGATTATTGTTAATAGATTATTATAATCATTAGTCAAATTATTATTCATAGATATTTATTACCATATAAATAATAATTAGCACATTGAACATGTGATTCTCATATCTTACCTCTATGGTATTCCTCCATTAATATTTAGAGATGTGTTTTTTACATTTTACTTCTCAGCACTAAACCTTATTTTTTTTTCATTAAAAAATTGGTAAAACAGCAAAAGATAATACAAGACTTGTAAGAAACAAGTTATTAAAAATGATAAAGAAAAGCTCCTAAAACAACTATGGTAGTAAAATTAAACTGAATAATTACTGTGCTGGATATGTTCTTTAGCACATTTAGCAACAGAATGGATGAGTTTGACAAATCCAGTGTCTTTTGGTTTTTCTAATCCACGGTGGAGTCTGTTTTTCATTACGGCTACAAACTCTCTGTTACTCAGCTGCCCGTCCACTGCAAATTTAAATATTAACATAACAGTAGTGTTTTGATTTAAATAAAAAACAAATATAGAGCCTGGCCCAAAAGCCAAACAAAATTTAGGATTGTGGTGTTGCCAGGTACAGTCACTTTTTAATAAAATATACCTGTTAAATTTGTTTACAAAATAGACACTATCAATACCTCGACCGTTAGAAAACAAAAGAATACAACTCATTTAAAGGTTACTTGGAGTGGTAATTAATCTCAGACAGGTTTTTAGTCAGGATTTTGATTCAGATCTTTTTCCCGATAAAAAGGTTAGTTTTAATTTTACCATTTTTTTAAAACTTTGTGACTTAGCCAACTCAGCAAACCGTAGGTTAACGACAGCAATAAAATCATAACAACCAGGGTTTAATAGTATTCAAAACGGTAGCGCTAGGTTGAAAAGGCTTTCAACCTTTTGGGGTTGAAAGCCGGCTTTGTTTTTTAATAAAGTAATTAAGTGGAGTGACTCTTTTATTTATCATTATAAGGTTTAATAGGGTTCTCATCCTCCCTAAGCTTGATTTTTAAACCTAGTTTGATTTAAAAATAGCGAACAATTTTTAAAAGGGCTAAACATTCTGAAGTATAATATTTAATAGTAATTACTAACAACTTGTTACTACCTCTGGTGTATATAACCACAAAGATAAATACATACTAATTAAAAGAACAAATAAAACTATAAAAACTAACAAAATCAAATAAAATGTCATACAATCATTAAAAAATAGATTTACTTCGTCAAATTAAAAAGTAAATAGACTAAAAAGACATAGAAACCTAGTAAGAAGGTAATAAAACCTTCATCGTCATAAAACTAATTACAGTGGAAAAATCTTAGTTTATGACAGCTGGTTATGAAGTTAATGTTTTTAAAAATCGTTTAATGAAATACTTCAACTTGCTCATTAAGTGTAAGAGGAATTTTGGTAGATATTCTAAATGATTCAAGTAAATTCAGTCTTCGACCAAACTCCTTATTGACACAATATAATTGTGCGAGAGACCCCTAGGAAATGTAACAAGCAAAATGCAATGCTACATCGGAACTGTTCCATCATTCGACATTTGTCATCATTGATGACTCAACATAATGTCATGTCCCACTCTGTTTCATTACGTTCAGGCTCTGTCTGCGCCCTGATGAGATAGACGTAACGAAACAGAGTGAGACATGACATTTTAGCCATCAATGATGACGAACAGTTCCCAGATGTAGCATTGGTGTCTCTAGGTCCTAGGTGTCTCTCACACCATCATATTATGTCAACTATTCATGTTTTACAAAACTCGTTAGTATGAAATGATATAAACTCAATATTTTTTATTATTACTATTAAATATTTCACGATAGAATGTTAATCCCTTTTAAAATTTATTTGTTACAAAAGATTTCTAACAAATTAAAAGTGCTCCAAAAGAGAAGTTGATTTAAAAATAGTAATCCTGCCTTCACTTTAACCCTACAAGTAATTTTTATGGCCCACCAGTGATTCTAGCTTGGGGGTTGGATTTATTACTTGTTCTACCTGCCTAGTGAGAGTCACCCGTGGTGTAGTGGTTAAGGTACGCGGCCAATACACAGAATGAATGGACTTTAAACTTCCGAGTTTATTTAGTCATGAGTTCAATCCCAGCACGGGCCTCTGGGATTTTTGTGAGAGGGATAAAAATTCTGCGTACCACGCCCTTCAGAAGAGACGTAAAACCGGTGGTCTTGAGCCTTTACGTTGTCAGGTACTCGTTAAAGATCCCTTACCCCAAATGAAACTTGGGTATAGGCAAAATTTAGGACCCTTATAGTAGATTCATTATAATACTATAGTGTGTGTCTACCTTGTAGTTTAAAGTGTAAGGAGGTTTGGTTTAACAGTGTGGGCACGTGTTGCTCCTAGTTTTCACTAGACCATAAGAGTCAGTGAAAATAGGTATGATTGCTTGAAAAAAGCATGAGAGGAACCATAGAAATCCACGGCTGTCCGGTCTAGATTAGATGAAACATACCTACACTTGAAATTAAAAAGAGTAAAACACTAGTAGTAGAGTAGATGCACAGGAAAGCCACGACTGCTATAAGTGTCCATATCTTTAAATTGGAACAAAAAATGCCTGCTGCAAGATTAGAACTTGAAACCATAAGGTAGTAGTCCTATAGCCAGGCCTAAAAATGTGACTCATTCTGTACCACTTCAAACCAAATTTTTCTGAAAATATTTCTTAAATTTTGAAGGAAGAATGCGATCGCTCAAAATATTAGAAAATCTCACAAATTACAGTGTTCTTGCAATAAAGTGCAATAAAACCAGTGGTTTCATGTAAGTCGTGTGCAAAACATGAAGAGGACTTTTTTAAAAGCTGATAAAATTTCCTATAAAATGATGTGTTTTTTATCAAAATCGGATAAATACAACTTAAGTTGTGACATTTGTTAAATGGCTAAAAAAACACAAAAAGCCAATAGTTTTCCAAAGACTTTGCATATATTAACAATTTTTTTGTGTTTTTAAAAGAGCCATAACTTTGGTTGCAGTCGTCTGATTTGATAATTAAACAATCATTTTATAGAACATTTTATCATCTTTAAAAAAATTCTCTTCATGTTTAACATACGACCCACAGTGAACTACTTATTTCAGAAAACTGGATTTTGTGCGATTTTCTAAAATTTTGAGATTTTTTTATATCATATAAATGGCTCTACTCTGGACAGGCAGACCACGATTTTCCTTCATAATTTAAGGTATATTTTCAGAAAAATTTAGTTTGAAGGAGTACAAAATGAGTCACATTTTTTAGAGACATATATGTATTTATATATTAGCTACCATTGAACCTCCCTTGGTGTAATAATTGACTGTAATAAATAGAAGGATAAATAACAAAACTCACTATTTTCATCGAATATGGTGTAAACAACACTAATAACATGGTCGCTAAGGTCCACATGAGCTACTGTTTTCGCTACGTGCTTCAGAGTTACTGCAAACCACCACAATATACAATAAATACATCAAAATATCAAATTAAAACATTTATAATTATAGGAAGCTAACAGGAGAATCTCCCACTATAATTATACATGCATCAATAGAGTAAACAAATAAATAATCTTTCATTGTTGGAGTACATGGTTTTCTAAAAAAAAACATACAATTAAAAACATGCAAAAAGTTAAAATAAAGGCCTTTCAGCTTCTTAGCCCCAACACAGTGTCAGTTGCTCAGACTGCTTGGCCCCCTGAGGGGCTCCCTAAGGCTTACTCCCTAAGGCTTGTTCTTTAACAAACAAGTAACACAATTGCTGTTCAACAAACAAATATAACTTTTATTCAACGAACAAGTAAAATGTTTTATGACTTTTAAAAGCACCGTGAAGTACTTCACAATAAATAACACCAACAACCATGTCACTCCACTAAACATTATCTATTAATAATAAATTGACTATGTCAATTTATTTTTCAAATATTAATAGTCAATTATTAAAAATAAATTGACATAGTCAATATATTTTTAATAGCTAATGTTTAGTGGAGAGACGTGGTTGTTGCCGTTATTTATTTAAAATGTTTTACTTTTTCTTATATATACCATGGATATAAACATTGACAAATATTTATTATGCCAAGTTTAATTGTGTCATGAGTTATGCCTTAATACAGTGGGGTGGTTCAACAAAATTAGAAAAAGTTTTTTTAAAACAAAAAAGAGCCATTAGAAGCATGTTAGGATTTGAACAGACTCACACCTGTAAGGGTTCCTTTAAAAAATGAAACATCCTAACCCTTCCATCTCTTTATATCTATAACCAATTGCTTTTGTATTTAATAATATTAATTTGTTTGAAAATTTAAATAAAGTATTTATATTACTCGGAATGTCAATAAGCTTGAGGTAAAGATGTAAATATGAAATATTTAAAAAATCCCCAGAATACTTGGGTCGAATTCTTTATAATAAATTACCTGAACATATAACAGGCATCAAAAAAATTACAACATTGAAAAATAGACTCAAAATATTTTTACTTGAAAAAGAGTATTATTGTCTTAAAGAATTTCTTTATGACGATCTCTCAAAAATGTAGTGAATTATTATATATTTTTTTTTAATATTTATTTTTTTATTATTTGTAAATGGAATACTTGTTATTGTATAATCTTGTATGACAATTTCTAATTTTTGTAAAAGTCAAAAGAATGAAAAAATTTATTTATTTATTATATATAGAAAAAAGTATTGTGTTTTACAAAACCAAATTTTACAAAAAAAATTACAAAACCAGAATTTTACTTGGTTTTACCAAGACCCCATATGGGATTTTCAAACTTGTCTGTCTATATGTAAGGAGGTGTAGAAGTAAGACTGTTATGCCCCCTGTAGTATTAACAAATTGGGAGCTACGATGATAACAGTCTTACTTCTACACCTCCTTACATATAGACAGACTCCCAGTAGTTCCCAGTTTGTTAATACTACAGGGGGCTATATTATAAATTTGTTAAAGCTTTTGAGGAGGAATAGGTCCATAATAATAATAAAAAACTAATTTTGCCGAGCTTTTGATATAATTTTATCTTTTTCAAGGCTTAACATAATAAATAATAACAAAAAACAGATACTAGTGATGGGTCGGACGTGAACGTACTAGTACATATAAACATGTGATGAACATATGATCAGTGTGTTGAACGGTCCGGACCCTGGTCTTTAAAAAAGAACGATAGTACAGTGAGAGAGACAGAGTGAATAATAATATGTCAGTTTCAGTTCTACTACCATTCTTTAATCCTATTGGCTAATTCAAGGGAGCGGTCTTCCCCTACCTTAGGGGAAGACCTATTAAATTTATAATTTAAATAAATTATAAATTATTTAAATTTTAATAATAATGTGTAAATATAATACTCATTTATATTTTAATTAAAAAAAACTTTTTAAATGATTAATTTTGTATATTGATTTATATCATGATTTAATATAATGAACGAAATGAACAATTGTACTAGTTAGATGTACTAGTACATTAAAAAGAACGATCACACATGGACCCGGTCAGTTAAATGAACGATTTTGTTCAGTTACATAGTGCTAACAAATAGATGTTTGGACACAAACTAGAGTAACAGACAAATAATTCGTTAAACAAAAAAAGGTAACAATGTTATTAAGTTACATTAAGGTCTAAACAAAGATCTACAATTAAAAACTCCTTATTTAGGGCAAAGGCCCCTTTAAATAAATCTTCAAAACTAAAAGTTAATGATTATGATTGCACTATTATTTTTTTTTATATATATATATAATTATTACAAAGAATATAGTTGTCTACAAATAATATATAATACAATTGCACAAATTGTCCTTAATTTAATTTGTCTGTTACTCTAGTTGTTGTCTAAACATCTTTTGTTAGCAACCATGTAACTGTTTTTGTTATTTTATTGTTAAGCCTTGAAAAGATACAATTATATCGAAAGCTCGGCAAAATTAGTTTTTTTTTAATTTGGACCTATTCCTCCAAAAGCTTTAATCATTTAAAATAGAGGTTTATAAACCTTTGACCAGACCCCATTGACTTATTGACCCAATCTATCAAGAACGGGTCTTGGGTCTAGGGAGTAGATAAGTATGTTTGACTCTATATAGGTTGTACTTTTTTTAATTTCTTCCACTTAACTTTTATCTACATTTGTAGCAAATTTTCAGTTGAAATCACCATTTTATTATCATACTGATGAAACCACAGCAACATGACACAAATCAGGTACTACTTGCATAGAGCTCTACAATATGATTACCTGGGTCAATAGAAGCTCCAGCTATGTGGTAGAAAGTCAAAGCCGTGTCCACATCATTGATGTTATTTAGAAAGTGGAAAAACTTGAGATAATCATCTTTACTAATTCCTTTCCCCGATTCTTTGAATCTAAACACAAATAAATTGATTCGCTTAAATCACACATATACATATAAACTGAAAAATAATTGTAGTGTGTGAATGAGTCTGGATCAAGTGTGTGCGCATGTGTGTCATCTTTTTGTCCTTGTTCGTTATGTTAAGCTCGTAAGTTTTTGTGTTTGTTGTTTTTGACTAACCTTTGTTTAAGAGAGTGTATTGAGAAAAAAAGCAACATTTTGTCAAATTAAGTGTTTAGCTTGTCATAACAAACAAAATAAAATTATCAGATGATAATATTGTTAACACAAAAATGCATGTTTCACCAAATTCAAATGATAAATAATGTGTCTTCATGTGCCTACTATTTTTTTTTATAACTAATAGCATTAAAAGGCCAAAAATTAGTTGAAAATAAATTGTATTATTCTATAACAAATGATGTTTTATACATGGATTTTTTTCCATCACAAATAGTTTGTTCCCTGCCAAGACAAAATGTTAAAGAGCGTCCAAAAAAAAAAATTAACTTAAAAAATAAAATTTATCATTGTAGTGCTTTAAGGTTTTTAAGTGAAATAAATGAAGTTTAATTTCACTAATAGTTTGCCCTTTATTTTTAATTTTTTTAGGCACCCTTTTATATTTTTGTTCCTTTATAGGAGGTAAAATTTCCTTTGAAAATTTACAACAAATAATAACTTAGACATGAAAGTTAGTGACAATGGTGAATTATAAGTGAAATTAGTTGGACGCAATCCATTGTCAATGTTATTTACAATTATGACGTTTCGGGAGCAGGTACTCCTCCCATCATCCTGATGATAGGAGATGTACCTGCTTCCAAAACTTTGTTAATTGTAAATAAAATTTACAACGGATTACGTCCAACTAATTTTACTCAACAAATAATAATTAAAATGCTCACGTTTTCTTGACTCTCTTGAGTATTTTAGCTTTTTTCTTCGGTGCATATCCAGCATAGGCGAGAAGAAGCTCTGTGAAATCTAACTCTGATATGTTTCCATTATCATCTGGATTCTTTCTCAGAAACTAAAAGAAAAATCAAAACATTACTTATATTACTATTTGGGTACAGACTATCACATCAAATTTGCATTTTAGTCAGAAAAAATTACAGGGTACAGGGTACCTCTGAGCTTTTCCTAGGGACTTTGTCCTCAGAATATACAATTTCCCAAATTTATACAGCAACATATCTTCAGACTTGCTTTCCTTGTCCTCAGATAGTAATTACATTAGCTTTATTCCCTCCACTCACCCATCCAGACATTGACCTCACTTGATGCTGCTTAACTTTTATGATCTAACAAAACCCGTAAATATACTTGCTGTATTGAAATGAAACTTATTATTTATATATAAACTTATTACTTATTATTATAACTTATTATTTATATATAAACTTATTATTTATTTATAAATTTATTATTTATTATTTACTAATATTAAATAAATATTATTAGTATTAAAATGAAACTTATTACATAAAGGGATTGTTTTCTGATTATCACAATTTAAAAAAAACATATACAAGTCATTTGATAAAAATTAAACTAATGCTGATAATGAGATGAAACTTGGCACATAAGTTGGACTTTTTGCTGATTCATTATTGCAGGGTCATGAATTTATAGATAAATTATTTTCCAGATAGCATAACTGGACCTAAATATTGATTTTTGGACCAAGTTTCAACTCTCTAGCATGAATATACTGGGAGCATAGAGTATAGTTAAAACTAATCAGCAACTGGGAGATATAATAACAGACACACATACGTACAGACAGACAACTTCATTAAAAACCACTTAGGAGGCCTTTACAAAACACTTGAAACAGATAATTCCAGGGACATTCCGGTTTCAGATTTTTTGCAAACACAATACTCTTCCTATATACCTACGGTATAAATGAAGAAAAGTAAAAAGGAAACTACAGTCTATCGTTTAGTTTAAAAATCTGGACAGGTCAGTTTAGACACCACTGATTCTTAAGAAAAAAATCCCTGCAAGAAGGGAGCGGGAAAAAACTATGTAAACAAAACAGGATATTTTACCTGTATTTTCTTGGCAATGTTTTTTTACATTTATTTTGTGTAGTTTTATTTTAAAATATAATTTTTAAGATAAATTTGAAAGTAGTTTTCAAAACGATTTAATCAAAAGAAGAACCACAAACAAAGTGAACGATTGGTGGGAAGAAGGTTTTTTCCCAACAGCGGTTATTGTGGTAGGGATTTTTTTTCTCTTTTTAAGTGAGAGGTTGGCAGCGGCTTCTCTGATTGGTCAATCCCCAAAATACTTATGACCTTAGGGATTTTTAAACTAAACGATAGACTGTAATTATCATATTAATAAGATCCTAATAGTATATTATAGTACTAGGCTGTGAAATGATTTTTTTACCGAAGTGACTATATTTACGGTGAGAGAAGGAACACAGGTAACTGTGTAACTAGAAAAAGGAACTGAGGTAAAAGAGTCATTCACAGCCATGCTGTGTGTTTTTTCTGAGGTAAAGAGTAATAATTAAATAAATAACATTTACAAAGCACTTTTATTTACCACTTTAATCGTTAAAGTTTTTAACTTTGGTGGAGTTGCTACCAACTCAGTGTCATTCAAATCACTATCAAACATTGTAAACTAAACAATACTTTCTATTAAATAATTACAAATCTGTAATTAATTTTAATTTTATTGTAAAGAAACAAGAAATAGATAATAGAAAGAAATATATACTGATAAAACAGTGTTGCCATCTAGCGGAACTATAGCTTACTTCAGCGCTCCTAGCAGCAAATAGATAACTCCCAGTCGTAAGAAAACAGTATTTTGTATACCACACAAAAAAAAATTAGCGGGAAACAAATTTTGTCATGTTAAAAACTAAATGCTGTCAGCATCTTTATTATCTAGCGCCAGCACAGATAATTATTGAATTTGTTAATTTTTTATGTATGAGCATAAGAATTATAGTATATTAGAGCACGCCCACTTAGGGGCTTATTATATTATTTCACGTTCTGTGCAACAAGGAATAAAATGATCCTAAACTCCCTACCTCAGAAGAAAAGAAGGTCTAGATTTTGTTTTGTGATTATTTATTGTTAAAGCTTGAAGATAGATGTATCAGATGTTTCACTTACACTATGGGAGGCATCTTCAGAGATTCAGGACTGGTCAAATAAATGGATTATTTTGCATATCAGATAAAAAGAACAACCCCAGAATCAGTTTGAAAGTTATTGATTCCCATAGAAACATCTAAGAACAACATCTCAAACACACACACACACACACACACATACACACACACACACATATATATATATATATTATATATATATATATATATATATATTATATATTTATATATATTATATATATATATGCTTGATCAGTGAGCCCCCCATTGAGTCAATCCTTCGCCTCGGAGCTTAATAAAAAAAAACTTCTTACTCTAATTACATTTTGCTGCTCAGGGACATAAATCAGTGTTTCTTAACGTGGGCGACATAGCAACACCCCCCCCCCCCCCCAAATATCAAAATGCACCCTTAATTGATAGACATGCATAAATTATCTAATATTCAACATTGTGGAAAAGTGACTTATAAGGAAAGGCTCTTTTATTTGTTCCTTATTATGCACATTTTTTCATTAGCTCAGAACTTCTATAGTATAAAACACGGTTAAAATCAGTTGACAGCATGGGAAAATAATTAGGAGGACGCCATTTATTAGACGTTTAATAAGATATTAAACAACGCCCACAATTTCATATCAGGCTAACCTCATAGGTTCCTAAACACTAGTTTCCTACACTGTCAACTGATTTTAACCGTGTGTTTTAGTATAACTAGTTAAGCTGCAAATATTACAGCATCTAATCTTTAAAACGCACTTCTTTAGTATGTAATATAATCGCATGATCCTCTTTGAAAATGTAAACCTAGTCCCCTCAACGAATAATAAATTGAGGTGTAATGAACAATTTAAAAACTTAAAAGGGGTTGATGAGTGAAAACAGGTTGAGAACGACTGACATAAATAACTATAGCTAAGAAACTTAGAATAATACTATATATAGAAGGAGCAATACTGATAACATGAAAGGCGGACTTAGGACTTAGGCACTGGAGGACTTTAGTAATGCTGCCACCCTAACAATATACATTTTTCTAAAAAAAAGTTGGCAATACTTCCGGTTGCTGAATTATTATGATCTATTATTAATTAATGATTGATTATTAATAAAATACTAATATAAATATCGGCGCCACTGATTAGGCTGATAGACAAACCTGGGTTAAAAAATCCTAGACGGTTATTGTTAGTAATGGTACGGACCCAGGGATGGCGCCACCGTAGAATTCGATGTTATGGTACGGACCCCAGGGATGGCGCCACCGTCGAATCCGTGGACATTTTAGTAAATAGAGAACGAGAGAAATATATTAGTGACTTATCTATTCAAAGTAATACGTCTATGAAATATGATAGTGTTATCAATTTCAATAGTTTGCCGTTTTTTATTTTTACTATCATTTTGTGACTTATAATATGTAATTAAACATGTAAAGTGTTAGTGATATTTTTAATAACTAACTAAAGTAATAACTGTTTAATAACTTTGCCGATTTCGTATTTATAAATGAAAGTTTCCAATGTTATTGTGAAGACGTAACTGAAGGTGTACTAGCATGGATTGAATAGCAAACAAAAAAAATTACTTCCTATTTTATTTTAGCGCTAGACATAAAAGGTAAGGCAAGTTTAATTAATATTTTGTTTTAATTTTGAAGTTTCTTTTAAAATGGACTGTTTACTTTGACGTACTTTGTATTTCATTTAGATCGATTTCAACTCGGTGTTTATTAACTGTTTGTGCCGTGTTATTTTGAAGTATAGTTTGAAGTTTACTTTCCGAACGGACTGTTTACATTTGACGTATTTTGTGTTTCATTTATATTTGTTTCAACTCGTATTTGTGTACTGTTTGTGCCGTCTTATTTTTGATTTCTTTTTCTGAATGGGCTGTCTACATTTGACGTATTTTGTGTTTAATTTATATTTTGTTTCAACTCGTATTTATGTCTGTTTGTGCGTCTTATTTTTGATTTCTTTTCCTGAATGGACTGTTTACATTTGACGTATTTGTGTTTTATTTAGATTTATTTCAACTTGTATTTATTTACTGTTTGTGCCGTTTAAAGTAAGCACCGTAAAGATAAAATTTAACAATTTTTTAGTGTACATTTGTATGTCATACTACGTTTTATATGACATTATTAATTTAAATTATTAAGGGGTAAAATTGAACCAGGTTTAGTCAGTCAGGTAGAGCTTAATGCGTTGCAGGGTTAATATAACCTGCAAGTGAGGGTTAATTTGTAAGTAAGTAGTTATGTAAATAGTGTGATGACATGCTTGGCTAGTGTGCAATTCATCCACTGACTTATAGTACTCATATGACTTATGATATATCTTGTTTTGAAGACATCTTATACTTTCCGTCACACGCGTTCGTGTACTTTAGTCATGTTTCAACATGCAATGTTATGCAGTTTGAATCAAATGTTAAAAGGCAAAAGCATTGCATTGTGCACACAGGAATTGAATAAATAAATGATAAGGGAGGGGGGGGGGGATTGAAGAAGACAGTGTCTGTGCATTGTATTGCTTCTTTAAAAGTTAGCAAGGTTTTTTATTATAACACTTTGACACACATCTATTTAACTTTACTATTGTGTGGGAAAATAGTGTTGAGGAACCAATGAGGTTGGCCCTATCAGAGTAATATATACTTTGTTCAGACGCAAGGTTTGGCAGGGGATTCACCCCCGGAATTTGTTGTGTAAATGGTATTAAACACAGATTCAACCCTGACACTCATTTTTGTATCGGTTAGAGTCTAAACTATCACAGTGTTGAACGCCTGCCAAACCCCTCATGTGAACAAATTAATAGTATAAATCTGTGTTAATTTGTGGATGTGGTTTAACAACCACAACTTGAATCATTGGCTGTCACTTGAATTGTTTTTCCACCCTGTCAATTGCTTATAACCATTTGTTATACTACATTAATTGAACAATATTTATTGAATGTTATGAATTCTCACCCTTTATGGCTCAAATTTGCCCCTGTATGCTTCTTCTGTTTAAATAAATTGTTCATTGGCAAGTACTATGGTATTTTGTGTTTGTCTCAGGCTATGTCTTGTTTCTATTAAATGTACCATTTAAAAATTTTCTGAATCAAGACATATTTTAATTTTATTGTTTCAGGTTGTGATACTGATAAAAATGATTCTCAATGGTGATGTTAAGAAGTATTAAAAAGTGTATCATCTTGTATACACATCAAGAATGAGGGACAGTGCACAGGACAGATAAATGTTATAATCAATAAGTTGTACATCGACTTCATTGAAGCATATCCACTCAATGCATGGAAAGCATTCATCTTATCTAATGCTAAATTAGGACATTCATCATCATGGAGTAATCTAAGTTACATTCAGTGGGCCTGAAGTAGGGCTGAATTTTGCCGGGACAACCCTGATATTGACCCCTTTGTCCCACTCAAATTCTAAATGTGTTGTTATTACCTATTTTTAATTAATTGGTCTTAAAATACTGAACGTGCTAGCTTTTTTTGCAGTGTTTACTACTTATAACTGGACCCCCGCCCCATTACCACATATGTCCCGCTTGATCTTGGGTGAAAGCAGGCCCCAGTTAAAAGGGAAGTTAGATGCTGGCAATCTTTAACTAACCAAGGCACAATAAAATAATTTTCTATTTTACTCTCTTTTTTGAAAATAAATGTATCTGTTTCATGTTTTGCTTTTTAAATTACATTAATTCCTTAATGTCGATTAATTACGATTTGTCGACGGAACGATACGGATCCTTCTCATGAAATATACTGCCTGTCATAGGCTCATCAAATATGCTGGCTTATCATGGGCTAGTCTTTTAATTAAACTCATGGTGGATTCTCTGTTCTTTAATTCCACAATTGATTTTGAAGGCGTTGCCTCTAGTATATAAAATGACTCCTCCCATGGAGGAAGCTTAGTGACTAATTTCACTTCTTCATTGCTGTGGATCTGTGGCAGCAACAATATTGGAACCATAGCGTAATATAGTGATTGAAGCCTTCTTACCACTCTGCTAGCTATGTTTACAAGTTTTTTTATCGTTTTATACCAACCACAGACCCAACAAGTCAATACAGGTACTGGTATTTCAGTTGAGGTAAAAAACAATGTGATTTCAATGAATCAATCGTCAACAATCAAGTATCCATGTGGACAAGATTGTGTCATAGTACTAATATTGCACACGGTTATATTCATTTGACTGTGTGGGGAAATGAGTAGAATACAACTTATAATTAAATTGCTATTAGTATTTGGCTACACAGATGCTAATGCACTTCAGTCATCACACACTATAGTATGAAACATGGTTAAAATCAATTGACCGTGTGGGAAAATAATATGAGGGAGTGAATAAGGCAGGCCCATAGCAATCCAAAACTTGTAAAAGGGGTGAAAACAATCCTAGAGGGGGTGATGTTTCACTAACCTTTAAGGAACTTCCCTGAAACTACTTTGTCAGAGACTTTAGGAGCCTTAAATTTTTCCTCTGTGAACTCACATGAGTTGAACAGTGAGAAAGGACACCTAAGGTAAAAAGAAGGGTAATTTGAATGGCTTAAAAAGAAGTTTATACTCTCAGAATTTATTCTATCCGAACCATCAATTTGGCCTCTGGTGAGAGCACTGAAACGAAAAATGGACATAATTTGTACTTGGAGTAAAAAAAAAATTACAAAAGTAAATCTGAATTATGCCCATTTTTCTTTGCTATCGCCAGAAGCCAAGCTAATGGTTTGATTGAAACAATTCCAAAGTAAAAACAAATATTTGGCCGATAAAATGAAAATCCATGTAACAAAAGTAGCTTCCTATTAACTGTTCTTGTTATTTCTCACTGTGCATCTAGAGCAGATTTCCAGAAAAATTGTTATTTTCCTCTGCTCATTTATGGCCATTGAAGTTTCCATCTGCTTCAGATATCAAAATATTTATCTGGTACCTAGTGGGCCCCAGGTATGTGATTTTCAGAGGCTAGCATACTAACCCGCAAAAAATAATGCATTGCGGGTTCTGATATTGCGGTATCGCTACGAATATGGCCTTTTTTGAGTAACAGCATTATGTGATTTACTTAATGTTGACTTATTAAATAAGATTGTGAATTGTTTATTTACACAGTTTCAAATGACATATATACTCATTTATTGTCCTTTCTCTCATAGATAAATTTCTACATATATTTATATATATATATATATATATATATATATATATATATATATTTCCTTATATATTTTAGATGTTTGTATCGTAATGTTTGGAAGCTGGATTTCTTCGAGTGACATCATTGTGTTAATTTTCTAATTGCACTTACTGAATAAGATAGTATGATCAGTATTTAGAGACTTTTTCAAAGTTTCGTACTGCATGTCACTCTTAGATCTTTACATTTATGCATATATACTTGTTATATATTTAGACATCGGACGGTACTAAATTTTGTTTGTAAGCTTTTTTTAAGTGACAACATAATGTTAATTTCCTAATTTTACTTTTTGAAGAAGCTATTGTAATTAGTATTTAGAGACATTTGGCAACGCTTCGTACTACATTTCATTCTAAATATTAACATTATATACATTATTTAGTTCCACTATAATTACTCTATGTACTTTCAATTATCTCCAATGGACTATAAGTTATTNGTGTTTACTAAACTTATAACTTGACCCCGCCCCATTACGAACATAGTCCCGCTTGATCTGGGGTGAAAAGCAGGCCCCCCAGTTAAAAGGGGAAGTTAGATGCTGGCAATCTTTAATAACCAAGGCACAATAAAATAATTTTCTATTTTACTCTCTTTTTTGAAAAATAAAGTTGTATCTTGTTTCATTGTTTTGCTTTTTTAAAATTACATTAATTCCCTTAATTCGATTAATACGATGTTGGTCGACGGAACCGATACGGATCCTTCTTCATGAAATTACTGCTGTCATAGGGCTCATCAAATATGCCTGGCTTATCATGGGCTAGTCCTTTTAATTAAACTCTGGTGGATTTCTCTGTTTTTTAATTCCACAATTGATTTTGAAGGCGTTGCCTCTAATATATAAAATGACTCCTCCTGGAGGAAGCTTAGGTGACTAATTTTCACTTTTCTTCATTGCTGTGGATCTGTGGCAGCAACAATAATTGGAACCATAGCGTAATATAGTGATTGAAAAGCCTTCTACACTCTGCTAGCTATGTTTACAAGTTTTTTTTATCGTTTATACCAACAACAGACCCAACAAGTCAAATACAGGTACTGTATTTCAGTTGAGGTAAAAAAACAATTGGATTTCAATGAATCAATCGTTCAACAATACAAGTACCATGTGACAGATTGTGTCATAGTACTAATATTGACACGGTTAATATTCATTTGACTGTGTGGGGAAATAGAGTTAGAATACAACTTATAATTTAAATATGCTATTAGTATTTGGCTACACAGATGCTAATGCACTTCATCCATCACACACTATAGTATGAAACATGGTTAAAATCATTGACCGTGTGGAAAAATAATATGAGGGAGTGCAATAAGGCAAGGCCCATAGCAATTGCCAAAACTTGTAAAAGGGGTGAAAACAATCCTAGAGGGGGTGATGTTTACTACCTTAAAGGAACTTCCCCTGAAAAGTACTTTGTCAAGACTTTAGGAGCTTAAATTTCTTCCTCTGTGAAAATCACATGAGTTGAACAGTGAGAAAGGACCCTAAGTAAAAAAGAAAGGGGTAAATTTGCATGGCTTTTAAAATAAGAAGTTTATATCTCAGAAATTTATTCTATCCGAACCATCAATTTTGCCTCTGGTGAGAGCACTGAAACGAAAAATGGCATACATTTGTACTTGGAGTACAAAAAAAAATTTAAAAGTAAATTGAATTATGCCCATTTTTTCTTTGCTATCGCCAGAAGCCAACTAATGGGTTTGATTGAAACAATTCCCAAGAGTAAAACAAATATTGGCGATAAAATGAAAATCCAATGGTAACAAAAGTAGCTTCCTATTAACTGTCTGTTATTTCTCACTGTCATCTAGAGCAGATTTCAGAAAAATTGTTATTTTCCTCTGCTAATTTATGGCCATTGAAGTTTCCATCTGCTCAGATATCAAAATAATTTATTCTGGTACCTAGTGGGGCCCGGTATGTGATTTTCAGAGGCTAAGCATGAACTAACCCGCAATAAAAATAATGCATTGCGTTTCTGATATTGCGGTATCGCACAATTGGTTTTTTGAGTAACAGCATTATGTGATTTACTTAATGTTGACTTATTAAATAAGATTGTGATTGTTTTATTTTACACAGTTTTTCAAATGAACATATATACTCATTTATGTCCTTTCTCTCATAAGATAAATTCTCTACATATATTTAATCTATATATTATTATTATATATATATATACTATATCCCTTATATTTATTTTTTTTTAGATGTTTTGTATCGTAAATGTTTGGAAGCTGATTTCTTCGAGTGACATCATTGTGTTAATTTTCTAATTGGCACTTTACTGAATAAGATAGTATGATCAAATTTAAGACTTTTTCAAAGTTTCGTACTGCAATGTCACTCTTAGATCTTTTACATTTAATGCATATATACTTGTTATATATTTAGACATCGGAGGTACTAAAATTTGTTGTAAGCTTTTTTTAAGTGACAACAATATGTTAATTTCCTAATTTCTACTTTTTAAGAAGCTATTGTAATTATGTATTTAGAGACATTTGCCAACGCTTCGTACTCTACATTTTCATTCTAAATATTAACATTTATACAATTATTTAGTTCCACTATAATTACTCTATGTACTTTCAATTATCATCCAATGGATCTATAAGTTATTTAAGATAGAAATTAATTATTAAAATTTTGGTTCAAATGTTCTTCAATTGACCAACTAATGGGCCGTATGAAAAAAAATTAAGGATAAAATTTTCTTACTTTTAGTCTAGAATCGAAATGATCCTTTTGAAAGTTCATTTTCTCTTCTTTCTCTGCGTGCAACTCGACGAATTATACAAATGACCTTTCGGCTCTCGGGCACCACACGGTAGGGCGCAGGAAGTACCCGCTTTGCTATCAGTTCGTCATATTACTACTTATATAAGTGTCGCAGATTATCGATCTTTCTGCCTAGATTTAAGCGATTTTCAAACATAATAATCAAAATTTCTAAGTGCGGAGGTCCGCACGCCGGGCCCGAATTCCCTTTGAAATGCGCGCTTTCTCTTGCTTATCAATCCAATTTTTGCGTTACTTTTTTGGTATATTTAAAACATTGAATCAATAGAGCACCAGCTTTATTTAAAATTTTTTTCTATTTTTTTACCAGAAAAATGCGCATATTTAATCCTATTGAATTATACACTAACACAGCACAAAACATTATTTGCACTCATTTCAAGCCTCAGCTTATGCCTTAATGCTAACTTTTTATTGTATTTTCTTCGAACAAATTAAATAACAAGTGTGAACGCTATTGCTCAGCGTTATTAAATATATACCAAAAAATTAAGTCAAAATCTTCAATACGAATTTAGCCATCTCATTAGCGAATTTTTTTAAAAAGAGACGCGGAAAAATAATGCGATCGATTGAAATTTTGCACGTATTTTAGTCATGTGTAAAGATACATATGTGCCAAAGTTTCATCTTAATATCAGGTTTAATTCAATTTTTAATCGAAAGACTTTGTACGTTTATTAAAAAACAGAAAAATAATTCAAATATGTTAAAAATTTAGTATAAGTGTAACCTTTAGCTTAATAAATAAGTAAACAAAGTTTTTGTCAATACGAAAAAGTATATCCAATAATTATTTGGTTGGATTAAATAAAGTTAAGTATCATTGAGCGTGGTCAGTGCCAAGACTATAAGAGCTAATATAGATATAGTTGATGGAGATATTATATGTCAGTACTGTACAAAGTTCCAAGAATTTTAAACTCGGCTATAAGAACCTAAAGTGTAAACATACTGCATAAGGGCCCTACAGTGTACTAGACGTTACACGAGCCATTTGGTTAACACTCTAGTAATATAATTACTGTAAGGTAGGTATTTTGAGTTATAGCTAGTGAGAAGAGGTGGGAGTAATATCTCGAGTCTCCAGCAAACCAATAATCGAGAGGGGCTCGTCTCTATACGCTATATCATATCATAATAAGTATCAATATCTACCGTCAACAATACATCAAATTAGTGTTTTTGAAATACTTAACAACCTACAAACTTAATTTTTTTTCAAAATATTTTGATTTTGCTATTTTTACTAATTAATGTAGTTTTTTATATTGGCGTGCACAAAAGAAGTTTTTTTGTTATTAAAATTAAAAAGTTTCTTTTTGTTGGACTTATAAAATATAATAAATAAAAATCAGGTTAATTAACAAAGTCCTTTAATTGTTTAATATAAATAACTAAGCTTTCGACTAACAATTAGTCATCATCAGAGTTTAAGAAAAATATAAATAAAAAACAATTTTACAAACTACTCATATTGCACTTGGTATGGTTGTGGTAAAGCTAATGTTTAAAAACCGTTAAAAACTGTTACATTGAAGAATTAAAAAAAAAAATCAGTGTTTACAAAATTTTAGTTGAAAACCAATATTTTTAAACTAAAATTAAGATTTTTAATTTAAGAGTTCTTATTAAAATTTGAGTAATGGAATTTTTATTGGGGAATTTTATATTATTATTTTATAATTTTATTTTTTATTATTTTATTGGAAATGAGAAATTTATTACGTATTAGTAAATACAAGTAATGGAATATAAAACTAAAAAATTATAAATAACCGACAGCTTCAGATAGAATGAATCAATTTCTTTAATTTCAAAACAACCTCATCATATAAAATAAATAGTGCTAATAACATGATCGTAGATCTCTAACATTAACGATCCTGAATACCACAACGAAAAATACTAGTATTTAAAAAAAACATTGCAATATAATAAATTTCCAAATACCTAATAAACAAACTTATAAACAAAACAGAAAAATGCAAAATTAAATAATTCTAATCATATAAATAATTCTAATAATATAAATAATTCTAAAATATAAATAATTCTAATAATAATAATAATTCTAATAATAATAAATAACTCTATTATATAAATACATTCTAATAATATAAATAATTCTAATAATATAAATAATTCTAATAATATAAATAATTCCAAACAATTCCTAATAATATAAACAATTCAAATAATTCTAATAATTAAATAATTCTAATATATAAATAATTCTAATAATATAAATAATTCTAACTATATAATAATTCTATAATATAAATAACTCTATTAATATATAATTCTAATAATATAAATAATTCTAATAATATAATAATTCTAATAATATAAATAATTCAATAATAATATAATTCAAACAATTCTAATAATATAAACAATTCAAATAATTCTAATAATAATAAATAATTCAAATAATAATATTGACATAATTATAATGCTAAAATGAAATCCATAATTCATAATCAATTCGTAGCAATCCCATATGTACCTACTTATCTTAAAAATAAAAGGACTTTATCAAAAGTCTACCTAACTTTAAAATTGCTCAAAAAGTCAAAAATCAAAGGCCATTTTTTGAAAAACATAAGAAAAAACAAGAAAGAGCAAATCCGATTAGTATATAAAATTCCCTGTTTCAATGTCCAAATATTTATAGGTGAAACTAAACATATCTAAATTAAAGACTGGCCAACATAAATATGACTGCAAAAAAGATAAAATAATACTGGACTTTTAACCACAACATAATACAGGACACAGTTTTGATTTTGACATACCCGATCCTGCAAAATGAACCTAATGGAAAAAAGGAAAGTTAAGAAATGATAAATATAGTCCAAATTTGATAAATGTTAATTTTAAAAAAGATGTAGAATTAAGCTCCATTTACTCAAATTAAATAAGGAACTCTTAATCTAAAAATCTTAATTTGTTTTTAATATGTTTTTTCAACTAAAATATTGGTAACACTGATTTTTTTTTTTTAAATTCTTCAATGTAACAGTTTTTAACGGTTTTTTAAACAACTCCAACCATACCAAGTGCAATATGAAGTAGTTTGTAAAATTTTTATTATTAATTTTTTTAAACTCTGATGATGACTAATTTTTAGTCGGAAAGCTTAGGTTATTTATATTAAACAATAAGGACTTTTGTGTATTAACCTGTTTTATTTATAAAGTTTTTTTGTTTAAAACATTTAAAAAAAGAAATAACACATTCAAAAGCCTAACCAAGAAAAAAATAAATTTGCGTTTAAAATATCTTATGCAGATAATAACTGAGAAACTCATAGACAACTACAAAAATGAAGACACAACAACAAGACATTTCTTTTACTGAATCAAAGTAAAATAATAGAGATAGAAGTCATTAGACATTAAGTTGTCTCTTCATTCATTGATTCAAAGTAAAATAATTGAAATAGAAGATATAAGTCATTAGAAATCGAACCAAAATGTAATATGAAGCAATGTATAATTTTAAAATAAAATACAATCATATACAGAGAGAAAGACAACAGTTGATTTCAGTTTTATACAATTAAATTAGTTTAAATTTATTAACTATATACATAAAGATACCAAAAATACGTAACACGCATAAATCGGAGAACTAGACTAACACGAAGATTAATTGATTAATATCAATATATTAATCAATTAAGATGATAATTAAAAGACAAGTCCTTTGCGAGGTAGAATAAGGGAAGAACTGTAAATGTAAAGGGGTAGAATAGAAAGAACTTGTGGTTGACAAGGTGGGGGGACTGGAATCTTATAACTATATTCCTATCTCACTGCGAGCTGAAAACAACTAATAATAATATAAGTGTAACCAAATGGCTCGCTACAACGTCTAGTCTACAGCGTTGCCGGATCACATATCATTCCAACGTTGTCAAACACAACTTTATAATGTACCAGTACCCCCACCTCGTAAAAATTGCAAGGACTTCATCCTTTGATTCTACCTTAACATTTTCAGTTTCATAAGAAACGATAATTTATTTAAAGGCAAGCTATTTTTTGTCTAGCATGATTTAATTCTTCTTTAATCATAATATGTGCCTTGAATATTTTCGCATAACATGGCTTTAATACTATCATATTATATTCTACTCAATTATTTTGTATTGATATCACTTAATTATTCTATATTTTAGTCAATTATTTTATATTTTGGTTCATGTCTAATGACTTCTGTCTGCATTATTTTGCTTTGAATCAATGGATTGAATGGATGAAGACCCAGCTAAATGTCATGCTGATGCAATTGTCTTTATTTTAATGCTTGTTTATTTTTACTAATGAGTAGTATAAAGTAATAACGTCAATTTATTCTTTTCGCCTTCGATAGGTTTATGAATTGTGTTATTTTATTTTTAGCGAATTTTCAAAGAAAGAATGAGCTTATGCATACATACGTACACACATACACACACACACACACACACACACACACACACACACCACACACACACACACACACACACACACACACACACATATATATATATAATAAGGTTCCGCAAAATTATGGTTGAAAATTAAGGTTCCGTATTTTTTTTGTAGTTGAAGACTTCTATCTAAACCGAATTTTGGAAACACTTCCGAGTGGCCCCCAACCGGGTTGGATAAATCAGTCGAGCTCGAAGATAATGAAAGAGGAGCCAATCGTCTTTGTGATTTAAAATTAGGTGAAGCAAGAGGCCTTTGGCCTTTTGTGTCATATTACTAGTATATATAAGTAGCATACTGCACGATATATGCGGATTTTCAAATGTATTGATACATTTGAAAATCCGCATATATCGTAATGTAACATAATGTCAATAAATCCCGTTTTTGACTGATCAGTCAAAAACGGGATTTATTTACATTATGTTTTACATGTCAATCAATAAAACCGGAACTAGTACTGATAATAAAATGTAATTTAGTATTTTAATTATTTATGATTATTATTAGTGTGGAGGGCAGAAGTAATGCTTCTATGCACTGCGACTTGAAGTCTTTTGTACATTGAAGTACTTGAAGTATTTTAATTAACAACACAATGTGTACAAAATTCCAGGCCGATCTAAACACTTTTGAAGATTTGAAATGTTTAAATATAACCCACATTATTGTGGTCTTCATAATGGCCTCTCAGATATTTCATGAACAATAGACTTTTTGTACCAACTTTTATTTTGATAAAAGAAAGTGTTCGTAAGTTATCGTGTCCCATAAAAACGTCTAGGAACAAAAATCTCGTACTCTGTAAATATACATACACACACGTATATATTAGTGAGTCCCTTCCCCCTCCATAACACCAACCTTGTAAGCTCATTTCTTCTTTGAAAGTTCCCTAAAAATCGTCCTAAAAGTAGAGCATTTTTCTTATACTTCATAATATCGATGCTGAATTTTTAAGTAAAACATTTCAGAGCTGCTTGAAAACCCGCGCATGAAAAATTACTATTTCAATATAAAGGGTGTTTCATATAAAGTGTCCACCAGAGAAGGAGTGATAGTCCCTCATAAGGAACAAACAATTTTCTATTATATAAACTCAGATCTCTACCGTTTTCCCACAAGGTCCACAAGGTAGGAGTATCAAATAGCAAAATAATTAGCAACATCTACTTTTTTGAGCACCCAGATCTGGGACACGTGATATGGATTGACCCCTTAAAAAAATGTGTGGCGATAGAGCAAAACGGTTGAGTTCTGGTGAACTCTACGTTTTGCTGTGAGCACTTCTCGATATATTTAAAATCATGGCGAAGGGTGCCACATTTTGTTCTTATTAATTAATTTTCAATTAAATGCAACTATATACATAGTTACAGTATATAATATGTACAACTTAAAATAGTATAACTCAGTTTTATGTAAAATTCAATATTATCTATTGAGGAGTTTTGAGAAAATACGTATTACATACGTAAATCCGAGGTACCTCATTCCCGATAATTATAGGGGGGAGTGGTTATAGGGGTCAGTGGGGTATCGTTCTTTATGGCTTTTGGACGGAAGGACAATAACCAGATGGCCGCGATACTCAGCATCACGCTCGATGCTGCTTAACTTTAGTGATCGGACAAAAACAGTAGATAACCTGTTCCTATTAAATTGAAACTTTGTATACATGTTACTTTTCCTCACCTTCTTATACAGAAGGTATATAGAGGAAAAGTATTGGTTTCACCCAAAAATTTTAACCCAAGATTTCACTTGAATTATCCATTTCAGGTGTATATAGGACCATCTGAACCGATTTCAGCTTCATGTCTTTCTGTGTTACGCATAACTCCCACTATGTTTATGCTAGATAGTTGAAACTTGGTACAAAAATCAGTCTTTGGATCTAGTTGTGCTGCCCGGAATATCAAAATTGTATGTCACCCTATTTGCTTAGCCAGCAAAAATTTTAAAAAATCGAAAAATGACCCGATGAACTTAAAATTAGGTAGGAATATACCTCTCAATATGACAAAGAAATCTTCCAAATTAGTTTTGATATTGGCCGCCATTTGAAATAATTTACTTTTTGAAATTTTAAATTTTGACGCTTAATGCCAAAAGTATACACGTTTTTTGACATATAACACGTCGTTGGAACCGCAAAAAGTAGAAACAAATATATATAAACTCCGATCAAAATCTACTAATTAGTTAAAAAGTTATAAGCGAACTTAATTATTAATTAGTGTGGCACTTTTGTTAAACGTAAAAGCTTGTTTACATTTGCCAAGGTTACAAATTTTCGCCAAAAATTTAAATAATTTAATAATACCGAAGAAAAATCGGAACTTATACTCATTTAAGATTATGCGAAGTTTAACGCTCTTGTATGCTTTTTTATACTAATTAAATTATTATTTGTTAATAATAATAGAAAAAACGGGTACGGGGTACCTCGGAAGTTTAAAAACCCATTTAAGTTAAAAAGGCCATTTGCTAACCATCCTATTCTGAGGACGAGCGAAGCGAGCCCGAAGGGTGTGGAAAAGTTCCAAGGTACCCCGTACCCGTCTTGTGTATTATAACAAGAGGTACATTCGTACCAAATTTCAACCAAAATTTCTGATTTTTAATAATTTTTTTAAGTTAAGTATGTATGTCATTCGATAAAAATTTAACTAATGCTGATAACTAAATGAAACTTGGCTCTTTAATGTCTTACATAGGACTACATGCGTATTAAATTTTAATTTGATCCGATAATGTTTTCGTGTTTTATGAATTTTTGAAATTGTTGTTGAGTCATTAATGGCGGTTAATGACGTCATTAAAACATTACCTTCCGGAAAGCACAACTAGACCTGGAGGTTGATTTTTGTACCATATTTCAACTTTCTAGCATAAACACACTGGGAGCTACGATGATAACTGACACACACACATACAGACAACTCGCTAAAAACCACTTAAATAGTCTTAAAAACACCTGAAACGGATAGCTCTGGTGAAATCTCGGTTTCAGAATTTTGATGCAAACATATAACTTTTTCTATATACCTACCGTGCAGGTAAGGAAAAGTAAAAAATTAAATTGCGAGTGTGCAATTTTGAAACTGCTAAAATTAACTTTTGAATCTATTTGACCGAAGAATTTCTATGGCTTATAGAGAGTTACCCATCTCATTTTTTTATAATTTTAGGATCACCCCTTCTTGGTTAGATAGGGGGGGGGGAGGACCATTTTGGTGTTTTTTTAATATTTTTGAAGGATATAATGGCCGCCATTTGAAAATGCGACACATGTTTATAACCTTCTCATCAATACCTACAATTTGATACCCCAATCGATGTTTTCCAAAAATGTTCGCATTTTGGCGATTGTGCGCATAAATCGCAAACTGCGTATTTAACATAACTGGCTGTATTTTTCCATGATAAGTTGTACATGTGTACCAAATTTCAAGTCTCTAGCTGTTATAGTTCAAGAGATTTAGGTGATTGACAAACAGAACGACAGACACGTGACAGAAAGTATCAAAATTTCGAAAATTATCTTCGAAACCCTAAAAATATTATCAATAAAATGCCAGTTTAGGGCCTCGGGTGCTATCGCATCCAACATGCTTCAAAAATGAATTAAAGTTGACGAGACTATTTTACAATATATACAATTCATAAAAACTGAGAGCACATCCCGGGCGTCGAACCCCGGACCTTCGGCGTCGGAGGCAGACATAACGATTATTATTTAATAAAATTAATGTGTATTATTGTATAATCAATAAAATTAAGGATTATTATTTTAATTATTTTTGATTTTAGGTTAATTTATTAAATAATTAATGAAATTCATATTAATTAATTAAATAATTAATAAAATTATGTTTAGTAAATAATAAAATTATGTCTACAAATTATGAATGTGTATTAATTTTTTAATCAATACAATTACGGTTTATTCATTAATTAATTTAAAAATTGATAATAATAATATATAATAAAAATATCCATTTAAACAATTAAATGTAGTTTTATAAAAGTAAATGTGAAGGTCTAAAAGAATTTTTTTAGAAGTCAAAGAGTAGTTGTTAGTAAACAGTAAGAAAAAGATAAGGAAAAGAAAGGTCATAATGGCGGCCCTACGCGTGTGAGTGTGTGTGTGTCCACTGCCCTCTTCTACCCCCTTAGTTCTCAAGTAGCAGCGATAATAATGGCCCAAATCGCGTCAAATTTGGTAAACACTCTATTTAGACACATAAAATGTGACGTAACGTTTTCCTTTTTCCTGAATGAAGAGTAAAAATGGTACTTCTAAGCGTGATATCAAGATAATTAGAGAGATAAAAGATAATTAGTTGTAGAGTAAGTGTACAAAATTTAATGCTCTACGACCAATAGCGACGATGCTATCCAAGAACCGTTGCAGCGGGATAGCCTTAAACTACGCAACACTAAATAACTTAACGCAATAATAAACTAACAACCCGCCATCAGCCAAATAAATAAATACATTTTTACGATAATATTACGTTATATGAACAAAGGCTTTAAATTATTTTATTATTTTCCAGTGAATGATAAAACCAAGTTATTAATGTTAAAATGTGTTTAAATGTTAATTAATTCTAATGTCAAATTTATCGTGGTCGTAATTTATTAAAACCAAGGATCGATGTCATATTACTTTTATGAAAGTGATATATAGTTGATAATATAAAAAAGCGGGAAACAACATCTGTTCTTTCAGGAATGTGACAGGTGTTGTGTAGTTGGGGAGATCAAGGTTATCGACATTGATAACGCTTCAAGCGGATTTCCCCGGAACTAGAAAGTTCCGGGGAAATCCGCTTGAAGTGACACCTGACGGACCTGATTTAATTCCTTGTCCATAAACTGTCTGAAGAGTGGACCGACTAGGAATCCCCTATCTAGTTTGTCTCTCTGTAGTACTATATATTCCTCTATGATCGGCGCATTACAATATTTAAAGCATTTTAAATGGTAGTTTAACATATTTATTAAAATTATATTAAAAGTAGTCCTTGTCAACTAAAAGTATATTCTTATATTCCGCTACCCTTTTGCCATCTAAGACCAGTTTTATTAAATACTCAGCAGGTGTTTTAAGTTATTATATTTGTTCTTTACGATCTTTCTTCATTAATAGATATTTATGACACATATTTAAAATAATGTTTTGTTGTCAGGTTGGCAGCATTACTTAGTTGCACCAGTCAACCGGATTCGTGTTATCAGTGGAATTACATTGTGTTTACGGTCCTGTGCTCCTTCTATATACAGGGTGGAACAATTCACTTAAACCAACATTAAACCATTAAAATCATGGTGAACACATGGTCCTAGAGTAACGAAAAACCCCTAGTAGTCGACCACCCTGAGTTCAAATTCACCAAAAATTGTTTGGTATTATTACCAATGTGGTAATTTATTAGCACTTTCGTTTTTTTATTGGTAACTTTAAAAAGTCAAATTGGACCATACCATAATAAGACTGATTAGAAACTACATATCATAAGAAATTTGATACCAATATCACAAAATTCCGGTAATTTTTCACCGAGCTATCGATCGACGTACAAGACATAAATTATTACCGGCATTTTTGGAACAACAAAATGCGCCAACCTAAAAAAATGGTTAAAGCATGGTCCTAGACTAACGAAAATGGTCTCTACCCCTAGTAAGTCGACCCCCCTGAGTTCAAATTCACCCTAATTTATTTGGTAATTATTACCCAAATGTGGTAATTTTATTAGCACTTTTCGTTTTTTATTGGTAACTTTAAAAAGTCAAATTGGATCATACCATAATATAAACTAATTTAGAAACTACATTATATCATGAGAAATTTGATACCAATATCACAAAATTCCGGTAATTTTTCACCGAGCTATCGATCGACGTACAAGATATAAATTATTACCGGCATTTTTGGAACAACAAAATGCGCCAACCTAAAAAAATGGTTAAAGCATGGTCCTAGACTAACGAAAATGGTCTCTACCCCTAGTAAGTCGACCACCCTGAGTTCAAATTCACCAAAAATTTTTTGGTAATTATTACCCAAATGTGGTAATTTAATTATTACTTTTCGTTTTTTATTGGTAACTTTAAAAAGTCAAATTGGACCATACCATAATATAAACTAATTTAGAAACTACATTACATCATGAGAAATTTGATACCAATAACACAAAATTCCGGTAATTTTTCACCGAGCTATCGATCGACGTACAAGACATAAATTATTACCGGCATTTTTGGAACAACAAAATGCGCCAACCTAAAAAATGGTTAAAGCATGGTCCTAGACTAACGAAATGGTCTCTCCCCTAGTAAGTCGACCACCCTGAGTTCAAATTCACCAAAAATTTTTTGGTAATTATTACCCAAATGTGGTAATTTAATTAGCACTTTTCGTTTTTTATTGGTAACTTTAAAAAGTCAAATTGGACCATACCATAATATAAACTAATTTAGAAACTACATTATATCATGAGAAATTTGATACCAATAACACAAAATTCCGGTAATTTTCACCGAGCTATCGATCGACGTACAAGACATAAATTATTACCGGCATTTTTGGAACAACAAAATGCGCCAACCTAAAAAAATGGTTAAAGCATGGTCCTAACCTAACGAAAATGGTCTCTACCCCTAGTAAGTCGACCACCCTGAGTTCAAATTCACCAAAAATTGTTTGGTAATTATTACCCAAATGTGGTAATTTAATTAGCACTTTTCGTTTTTTATTGGTAACTTTAAAAAGTCAAATTGGACCATACCAAATTATAGATTAATTTAAAAACTACATTATATCCTGAGAAATTTGATACCAATATCACAAAACTCCGGTAATTTTTTACTGAGCTATCGATCGACATACAAGACATAAATTATTACCGGCAATTTTGTAACAACAAAATGCGCCAACCTAAAAAAACGGTTAAAGCATGGTCCTAGACTAACGAAAATGGTCTCTACCCCTAGTAAGTCGACCACCCTGAGTTCAAATTCACCAAAAATTGTTTGGTAATTATTACCCAAATGGTAATTTATTAGCACTTTTCGTTTTTTATTGGTAACTTTAAAAAGTCAAATTGGACTATACCATGATATACACTAATTTAGAAACTACATTATATCATGAGAAATTGATACCAATATCACAAATTCCGGTAATTTTTTACCGAGCTATCGGCATCATTGTGATAGTACTATAACAATGATAGGGTTATTTGCTTGTATGTCGATCAATAGCTCGGTAAAACATTACCGGAATTTTGTGATATTGGTATCAAATTTCTCATGATATATTGTAGGGGAGACCATTTTCGTTAGTCTAGGACCATGCTTTAACCATTTTTTTAGGTTGGCGCATTTTGTTGTTCCAAAAATGCCGGTAATAATTTATGTCTTGTACGTCGATCGATAGCTCGGTGAAAAATTACCGGAATTTTGTGTTATTGGTATCAAATTTCTCATGATGTAATGTAGTTTCTAAATTAGTTTATATTATGGTATGGTCCAATTTGACTTTTTAAAGTTACCAATAAAAAACGAAAAGTAATAATTAAATTACCACATTTGGGTAATAATTACCAAAAAATTTTTGGTGAATTTGAACTCAGGGTGGTCGACTTACTAGGGGTAGAGACCATTTTCGTTAGTCTAGGACCATGCTTTAACCATTTTTTTTAGGTTGGCGCATTTTGTTGTTCCAAAAATGCGGTAATAATTTATATCTTGTACGTCGATCGATAGCTCGGTGAAAAATTACCGGAATTTTGTGATATTGGTATCAAATTTCTCATGATATAATGTAGTTTCTAAATTAGTTTATATTATGGTATGATCCAATTTGACTTTTTAAAGTTACCAATAAAAAACGAAAAGTGCTAATAAAATTACCACATTTGGGTAATAATTACCAAATAAATTAGGGTGAATTTGAACTCAGGGGGGTCGACTTACTAGGGGTAGAGACCATTTTCGTTAGTCTAGGACCATGCTTTAACCATTTTTTTAGGTTGGCGCATTTTGTTGTTCCAAAAATGCCGGTAATAATTTATGTCTTGTACGTCGATCGATAGCTCGGTGAAAAATTACCGGAATTTTGTGATATTGGTATCAAATTTCTTATGATATAATGTAGTTTCTAAATCAGTCTATATTATGGTATGGTCCAATTTGACTTTTTAAAGTTACCAATAAAAAACGAAAAGTGCTAATAAAATTACCACATTTGGGTAATAATTACCAAACAAATTTTGGTGAATTTGAACTCAGGGTGGTCGACTTACTAGGGGTAGAGACCATTTTTGTTAGTCTAGGACCATGTGTTCACCATGATTTTAATGGTTTAATGTTGGTTTAAGTGAATTGTTCCACCCTGTATAGTATTATTCTAAGCTAAGAAATGACTTAGTTAACTCACCTCAAGACTCAAAATCTCAGTTTGTAGTTGTTTCTGAAAGTCTAAAAACTTCTCTATAGTCAACTTCTGATTCATATTGGGTCCGAAGAAGTAAGTAGTCAGAGCTGAATTAACTCCCTAGAACAGAGATCAAAAATCCAATAAAACCAAAATCAAACCATAAAAACAAGTTTCAATTCAAATAATCGCAACACTACAAGCTGTTTTCAAATAATCAGCTGGCATTGTACCTGCTGGCAAGAGTCTTCTTTAAATGAGGTAAGCCCTTTGCCATGTATGTGCTGATATATGTTTTCATTTTTTATCTGCAGATTTTAAGTGTTTATTTTATTTACTCAACTAGGTAACGTTTGGGTTGGTTTTTTATAAATGATTAAAAATTGAATTTTAATTAATAAATTAAATTTAATTAATTATTAAAAAAGTTAAACCATGATGTCAAATTTGTTATTATTTTTTAGCGAATTTTCTTCAAACTTCTATACATACACACCAACACATATATATGTGCCTGTGTGTATATATATATATATATATATATATATATATATATATATATATATATATATATATATATATATATATATATATATATATATATATATATATATATATATATATGTATGTATGTATGTATGTATGTGTTGGATTAATAATTTTAAAACAAATTTGGCATAAAAATCCAACAATGCATTTGTTACATAAAAGTTGCCTGGTTGTGCTTTATAACTTTAGCAGAAGTATTATTACTACTTACTCAATTTTTTAAAGGATTTTTTTTTAAGGAAATGCTCAAACCTTTTAAATATAAGCAAAAACTAGGCTTTAAGTTTGTGCAAATAATAGTTATATAGAGCCGATTTCGGATGTATGACCAAAATTTTGTAAAACCAATAGGATAAATACATACATTTCCTTTGAAAAATCAAGAATAAATTAAGTAGAAGTACTAATGCTACTGTTCAAGTTATAAAGCATGAAGCAGAGACTTGAGCAGGAAATAGATAAGCAGGGATGCAAGCATTTTCAAGGTAATCTGCCCAGTATGAGAACCTCCTCTTAAGTGATTTTTTAAATAAAAGAGGACCTAGTATGGCCCTTTAAAAATTACTAAATTTAAAAAATTAATTTAAAATTGATGAACTTTTTGAATGATAAGATATTGCTATTAATAGGAACATAATTGAAATTGATTTTCCTGGAACAATGCAACGTCATTCCATAGGTCTATCACTTCAAGAGGTTCTTCCGAATTTATTTTTATTATTCTTTTTAATAAAAATAAATAAATGATTAAGCATTTAAAAAGAGTGGGGTATCTTGAAAATGAGAAACCGAATATCTGAATTAAAAAAAATATATTGAATGGCAATTTAAAATTTAAATAAGAGGGTTTCAGCAACACAACATGGCAAATGACTAAGCAGGTTTTTCCGTAAGGAACAATGCCAGCTTCAGGTTTATGTGAAATGCATGTGCTTTTCATAAACAATGAAAAAGGTGCTTGTACATAGTTTATTTGTGATATGAGACACACATGTGAAGTGATACACAAATGAAATGATACACACATGTGAAATGCATGTGCCTCAATAGACAAAGAAAAAATGTGCTCTGACAATAAGGAAGATGCATGTTTGCCAAATATATTTTTAAGTAAGTATTTTTAAGTACACTACATTTAATGAATAATAGCACTTGCAAAATTTTTTTAGAGTGTTCCAATTATTTTTTTAAAATGTACGGTTGTTATTGGGGCGTGTTGTTCATTGCGAGACCGTATCGCACCACAGCGGATTTATTTAGAAACTTTTCATGGTTTACATTTGTTGCTTAACGTACCTTTTATTTTTAGACTCCTAGCTGCTTTATTCTATTGCAAAACCGCTTCACAGTTTTCATTAGTAAACTAAGTTCTGGCGGGAAATCACTCTTATCACATGTGATAACAATAATTTATGGGTTGTCGGTCAATTTCAACTTTTTAAATACAATATTATAATTATATTTATGCTTTTTTAAATAATTAAAAGGAAATATTAGGGGTAATTTTGGGTTTTAAAATGCTTTGTGCATATAATAAACTATCAGTGATAAATTTTCAAGTGCTTGTTGTTCACCCTACTTTTCGTTTAAATTATGAAATTATTACATTGAATTTCAGGAAATAGTTATTCTTTAATTAATATGTACTAACTTTAATAAAAAAAATGCATCAATAGAGCTTTTGTTTTAGTAATCTCAACACCAAATACAGCTCAAAATCGGATTCACTCGTCCCAACTGTAAGATGATAAATGTATGTACTTAATTTGAACATAAATAATTTAAAACTAGCAATTATTCATGTAATTTTTTACAAAATACAGTGCAGACTAATAAAATAATAACTATTTACCCCAATTTTAAGCAATAATATCATAATTTCAACGAAACTTAAGGTAAACAACAATCAAGTAAAACTTTATTTTTTTTTACTGATAGCAGAACGGCTTTGCCTAAAACATTTTAGATTCAGGTTTGTATGATAATTTTGAGAATTGCAGGCTTAAAAATAATTCGCACAATAAAAATAATACAAATGAATTGTAAAAATTGTAAAAATAATACAATGAAAACTGGTATAACTAAAAATGGGTTTAAAACATTTGTTAGTTTAAGCATTGACCTTGAGATTTGAAATGAACCAATCAACTAAACAACCCAAGTGACGTAATAGCTTTTTGCCGCAAATCTTACTTTGTTAAATATTAATTTTTTTTTAATTGGTTATTGAAATTTGTATAATTTATATTTCAATTTTTTTCTTTGAAACACATTTTTTCTTACCTCGATTAACCTAACAAAAAAAATCTGAGGTTAAAATTTATGCATCTTCCTCATTGGATATTGTTTGTTTGAGACACACATGTGAAGTGATACACAAATGAAATGTTACATATGTCACACATGTGAAATGCATGTGCTTTCATAGACAATGAAAAAATGTGCTCTGACAATTGGATATTGTTTGTTTGTGATATATGACAAGAGACCCATGATGTAGCATGGTTGTGCTTTAAAGACAATTAAAACATTGCATTAGTGCTTAGACAACTGTCTATCTGTGAACAGACAATCGGGACACTCCAGTAGTACAAATAGACAATAATTGCTACACTCTAGTAGCAATTAAAGATTTCAGCCCATGAGCAAAGAGGACAAAACAATTTAGTATAGTCATAATTTCAGGTGCTATTTAATACAAATTTACTACTAAAAATACTATTTCAATGCTTTCAATCTAAACTAAATTTGATTTAAAGACAAAGAAAAGTAAAATTGATAAAATTAGGAAAACTACACTACAGAGAGATATATTATATTAAAATTAGCAATTTAATGTAGATATAATTTTTTAAGATATATGTCAACACTTCACACTATGTATAAAGTAAATTTTAATTTCATTATAAAACTGTAAATCGAGACTTAAAAGTAGTAGAAATTAAATAATTTTACTTCCAATAGAGATTAAAATGGTTATTTTCTCCCTCTTGCAGAGGGAGTTAAGTTACACATAACTCCTGGTCTGAATCTACAGAAAGAAAAGTAACTAGAGGATAACAATTAGCTTTGGTTGCCATGGCAATTACTTTACTTCCGTCAGCATTTCACATTTAGTTCAGTTGGTAGTGTCTTCAGCTGTTAACTTGCAAGTTACAAATTCCATTCATACAGACAATTTGTATCACCGAGTATGTAAAATAATTTAAAACTTTTACTAGTTAAATACAAAAATTTTAGACATTAGATAACCATCACATTTCTATTTACAAAATATGGCAACAATAATATTTAAACAATTGTCTTAAAAAGAAACATATATATATATTATATATATATATATATATATATATATATATATATATTATATATATTATATATATATATATATATAAACACACACACACACATCTAGGTGAATGACCTCATAGCAGGTAATACAACTCAGGAGTTTATAACCTGAGTACATTGTCTAAATGAGATAAAATGGGGACGTTTGCTAAATACATGGCAAAATGCCATGTAACAACAAAATTATAAAACACAACAATTAATTCATCTGGCAGGGACTGAGGGCCCCTGTTTGATATTTTTATGAGTTCTCCTCATACAAACAATGGACAAATAAATGCAGCTAAGGTGAGTCCATAGTTATAGCAATAGTTATTATAATTAAAATGTTAGATTAAGTTTACGAAACTTTAAAAAGCATCTGTGACACATCCTTACCCACATTTATAATATATATAATAAATATATTTGGAATTTAAATTTCTTGAAGACTACAGTCCTTTATAAATATTAATTTATTTAATAAACTTTACATACATCTTTACAACGTTTCATTGAGCGAAGCTCAACATCTTCAGGTGAAAATCAAATGAAACTAAATTAAGTAATGTAAAAAAATTTTTTTTATAAAACGAAATATAAATTAATTTTGACATATAATTTTGAAATATAAATTAATTTGAAATATAAATAAATTGAACATATGACCAAGAAAAAACATAAAATTGATAACGACAATGTTAAAGTATTACATTCCGAAAAACATTTGAACAAACGACGCATTTTGGAAAGTCTTTACATCAAAACTGACCCCAACACCATGAATAAAAAACAGGATACTAACAATATAAATAGCATTTATTCAAATATTTTAAATTTAAAAAGACCCCCTAAAAATACAGTACCTCCGTCTACAAATCACCGTCATCTTAATAATCTGTCTATGCCTCCTTAATATTTTGGTTTACTGACATTTTCTGTCATTTTCAAAATTAATTTATATTTCGTTTTATAAAAAAAATTTTTTTACATTACTTAATTTAGTTTCATTTGATTTTCACCTGAAGATGTTGAGCTTCGCTCAATGAAACGTTGTAAAGATGTATGTAAAGTTTATTAAATAAATTAATATTTATAAAGGACTGTAGTCTTCAAGAAATTTAAATTCCAAATATATATCATACCAGTCCAACAAATTTACTCTTTTATAATAAATATAAACATATATATAATATAATAATTATATTATAATTAATATTAATAATTATTATTATTAATTATTATATTATTATTATTAATAATAATAATATAATAAATAATATATATAATAAATATTTAATAGTTTTATGACGAGTGGAATGGAACATGCAAAAAATAAAACCAATCGGTAAGACAGGGAGGACAATTTAATAAGGAATGAGGTTAAAGATAATTGATTAAGCAAAAGCAACAAAAAATGACAAAAGAAATAGAAAAAATTAAAAGTTAAAACATTCAGTAATACTTTACTATTCTTAATATATAAATTAATTACAAAACGGGTGGAACATTTCAGATGCACTAATATTAGTCGTAGTAATATATAGGGGAGTGGTGGTAACTACCAAGCAAGTAGGCCACGTTGTTGGGCCCTTTTTGCCTGCTTCCTAAGATAGTGTTCTAGTCCTTTTAATTTCAAATGTAGGTATATTTGATCTAATCTAGATGGAAAAGCCGTGAATTTCTATGGTTCCTCTCATTATAAATATTTTCACTGACTAATATAGTCTTGTAAAAACTAGGAACAACACATGTCCTCACTGTTAAACCAAACCTCCATAAACTTTAAACTACAAGGCAGACACACTGTAGTATTAAAATGAATCTACTATGTGGGTTCTAAAGTTTGCCTATAACCAGTTTCATTTAGGGTAAGGGATCTTTAATGAGTATCTGTAACTTGATAGGTACGCACAGTTTAACACATATAACAGAACGTGGTAAGCAGAATTTTTATCTGTCTCATAAAATCCTAGAGGCCTGTGCTGGGATAGAACCCAAGATAAAATAAACGTAGAAGTTTATTGGCTGCGTACCTTAACCCCTACACCACGGGTGACTCTTTTGCAGAAATATTAAATCTTTAAAATAAGGGAAGAACATGGTCCTACACTTTTGAAAATGGTCTCTACCCCCAGTTAGTTGTCTCATGTAAATATCACCTAAATATAGTTAATTTGTTACCAGTTTTTGGCAACTTTTTGCCAAAACGTGCAATAAAATTGGAGTGTACCAAAATATTGACTGTTTTGAAAACCACATTAAACACTAAGAGATTTGATACCAATATCACCATACTCCGGAGAATATCTCACTGGAGTATGGTGATAGCCGTAAACCAATAGTTTTTAGTTCCAAACTGCAAGAAATAAATATTTTAACAAAAATCCATGATGTATGTTAACGATATAGCTGTATATAAACAATTACCAGTATATAAAGATGTTAGTATCCAAAACAGTCAATCACGGTATATTCCAAGTTTAAACGAGCCATAATTTTTTGTGAACGTTACATAAATATAGTGATTTTGTCACCACTTTAAGTATTTAATAGTAAACAAAATTACCATATTTACGTAAAGGCTACAAAAAAATAAACGAAATTTTTTATTTGAATCAAATGTGGTAGAGATCAATTTAGAAATTCTAGGACCATATTCTTACTAAATTTTTAAGGAATTAATGTTGGTACATCACAAAAATTCCACCATGTATGAACTATGCAAATATATGTACAAGAATTACGCAAATGTAAATAATTAAACAATATTTACAAATAAGTAAAATAATACAGATGATAAAATTAACAATAGATGTAATGACAAAAATATAATAAAATAAAAAAATGTAAAATAACTTACACGTAACAATTAAAATGATAAACAATAATTTTAGATTTACAGATTTGTTTAAATAAATAAGTCAATATGGAGTTTCAAGAAAAGGTTAAAAATATATTTTTTATACAATTTTATATTGATACAATGTTAAATACTATGGTATAATGAGCATGAGTAAACAATTATGTTATAATATTTGTTTGATTGTTGGCCACTAAGTATAATTGTTTAATTCCTTTTACTACTAAACATAGTTGCTGGTATTACCTTTTAAATTTGAAACTTAAAATTTCATTAACTTGCTAAAATGTTGTGTAGAGCAAATAATATACAGCGTATGTTTAGCAATGCCATCAAGCTTAGCAAGTCATACGTGGGGGAAAAATTAAAACTAATAAATCACTTTTTTTAATTAAAATTAATTATAAGCAATTGGTTAAATTCTTAGAATAATACTAACATAGAAGGAACACAGGACCGTAAACGCAATGTAATTCTACTGATAACATGAAAGCTGGTTGAATGGTGCACTTAAGTAGGGGTACCACCCTAACAACAAAACATCATTTTAAATATGTATCATAAATATCCATTAATGAAGAAAAATCGTAAAGAACAAATATAATAACTTAAAACACCTGCTGAGTATTTAATAAAACCGGTCTTAGACGGCAAAAGGGTGGCGGAATACAATAATCTACATTTAGTTGACGAAGACTACTTTTAAAATAATTTTAATTAAAAACGTTAAACTACAATTTAAAATGCTTAAAATATTGTAATACACTGATATTTATATTAGTATTTTATGAGTAATCAATAATTAATTAATAACAGAACATAATAATTTAGCAACAGGAAGTATTGCCAACTTTTTTTATAAGAAAATTGTATATTGTTAGGGTGGCAGCATTACTTAAGACCACCAGTGAATTGCCTTTCGTGTTATCAGTAGTGCTCCTTCTATATATAGTATTATTCTAAAGTTAAATTAGACATTTTATAAGTGTAAAAATATTGATTAAAAAGCAATAATGATTTTGCTTAAAACCAAAAAGACTAACTTACTTGAACTAGTTTGGGGCGATTCTATAAAAGATTGATAAAATAAAACAATTAATACATCAATTCTATATCTAAACTACTTTATGAATTAACTGTACCAAATAGGATTTTGGAAATACAAAAAAAGTATAATGGTTAAGTTTAATCATACTGTAAAAGAAATTGCAGGTGAAAAACAGGGTAAACAAATTAGTAAATAAAATCATTTTATTTTGAGATTAACTCATAAATTACTAAAACTGACAATTTCAAACAAGTTTAAACAATACAAAGAATAATAGCAAATAAATTAATAGTAAGAGAAAAGTTAAGCTTAATGAATAGAAATCATTATAAAGAAGGAAAATGGAAGAAAGATGATCAAGTTGATTATGAGGTTTAAGTAATGACATAGAGTTTTGTCAAATAGGGCAAATCTCACTGGAATGGAAATACAGGTAGAATTTAAGTTTAGATGTAAGAGGCTTTACCAGGAGATAACAAGCCCAACTTGGAGTGTATTATAGTACGACACACGGTTAAAATCAGTTGACAGTGAGGGAAAATAATGGGAGGGAGCCAATGAGGTTAATTCTGGTTGTTAAACCATGCCCATTTCATATCAGGTTAACCTTATTGTTTCCTTAACACTATTTTCCCACAGTGTAACCGATTTTAACCTTGTGTC
This sequence comes from Microvelia longipes, assembly GCA_018340805.1. Lineage (NCBI taxonomy): Eukaryota > Metazoa > Arthropoda > Insecta > Hemiptera > Veliidae > Microvelia > Microvelia longipes. Next base: position 293,339 of record JACMZG010000008.1, read on the forward strand.
ACACTACAGTCCCTGACTAGATACATCTCCCCCCACACTATATCATACCCTCTTTGTCTCTATATCTTACACTCTCTACCTCTAATAACACGTGGATTGTACTCCAGTACAGTAGGTATTAACAGTACCTGGTACCACACATTAAGTTCCGACTATTTTAGTGAAGAATTTTTAGTAAAGTCATTTTCTAACACTAGTGAAAGATATCCTTAAATTCCCATAAAACATGAAAAAACAAATTATAATTTAGGAAATTTTTTAGTTTCCTACAAGTCTTCTAAGAATCAATTTTGAAGCATAGTTCACTAAAGTGAAACATACACTGGTCGTGGACCCCAGATAAAATTTGTATAAATATCGTAATAATAGAAATAGGGCACCCTTATTTATTTCAAGTTTTAGGAGGCAGTTTCATAGAAGTTGAAACATAGACAAAACTTTATCCCATTTAAAATTCCACAGGTATGAGGAAGGTGTCATGAATATATTTGATCTACTATTAGCCTAGTAAGTTCTAAGTACACCCTCGTTAACTTATACTTTATATGCTATTTCCATCACTAGGGAGAGTAAGTAGCAGCACATCCCAGAGGCAGACATAAGTCAGATTGATATTTACATTGTTTAAATAGGGAATCAAGTGAATTAAATTATCTTATTTTTTTTTATTTCTGTTTGTATTAGATGAAAAGTCGTAGATAAAATTCAATATGAAACAAGGATGGAAGGTTTCAGCTTAAATGCTTTGCCTTGAGAGGAAACACAAACTTGAGCTGTACAACTTCCTTCCATCCCTTGTTGCAATAATGACAGACCAATATATACTTTTTTGCACCTCAAATCTACAATTAATTTTTATTAATCAACTTGTGAAGATCATCTTTTTCCCACTGAATCCATGAAATAGAGAAGTACATTTCAGACAAAATTAATGTGGCGTACTTTAAAAGAAACAAAATTAATAAATGTAACACACGTTAAAAACAAACATTCATCAATTCATTTTTCATTCATGTAAACATTTTAGATTTAATTCAAATGTGCATATATTTTGTTTAGCTCAAGAAGCTATAAAATACATAATAAAAACAATTAAATAATAAAATTAATACTAAAAATACCCCAGGCAAGGTTCAATGAGCTCTCAGGACACCAGAAGATTTAATGAACATCACTATTAAATATCCCCATGAACACACAAGTCCTGTTTTATCTCCCTCTCACACTCAATCCCATTTTTCGTACAAGAAAACCTAGAGTTTTGTAGCCCCAATTAAAATTTAAGCAGCCCTGAAGAAACATTAATAAGTTACAGCATTTTTTTGACGAGTCACCTAAAAACATTGCATCTCCACAAACATTTTTATAATTTCATCACAGTATGAAAGTAGAAAATAGTCTCACCAGAGATTATTCTTTTCAAGTAAAACAAGAAAAGCAAAACAAGAATACCTTAAATGTGTTGCCGGTCGTGGCGTGGTCTCGATGTCTTGACCCGATACTGGTTTGTTGCCTGATCAGTGTTGCCACTTTTTCAAACTCTTCACAGTCCACATCTCCATCTCCATTTAGATCAAACATTCTGAACGCTATCTCAAAGTGTCTTCTGGATGCTAAACGACAAAATAAAACTACATTTTACCAAAAAAAATAAGTAACTCTTTTTGTTCTGGGAAGAACAAAACGTCAATTATTAGTTAGTATAATCAGCCATCATAACATCAATATAAGCATAGGGATATATACTAGAGGGGGCATAGCCTATCTCAATACATTGAGAGTCCTGAAACATCTTTTTGGGGCCCTCAGGAGCTCTGTGTAACCTCATTGAAACCTCCTTTAGGAGTGAGTTAAGGTTAAAATCAATCATTTGATTTCGGCTTCCTGCACATTGGTTGTGTTTTGATTTGCATTTTTAACGTCCTTCCATCTAAGATACAACACTGCCTTTTTCGATAAACCACCTGTTTCTAGCCCACCTCGTTGTCTTCGGCCAACGGTCACCATGTTGTGAATTCTCTGTATTCTTTGTTAAATTTTATAAGTTTTACTTAGTTATTTTGTGTGCTTCGGGCAATATTTGTTTGCTGTGATGTTATCTCGACCCGTATTACGCCATGTCTCTGCGGGCTGGATCGTTCCAGAGTGCCCCTTAATGACACTCGCACATTGCGTGTCATCTCCTTCTAGGATCTGGCTTCGTAAGTCATCCTACTTTTTACTGCCCTTATGGGCTTAAGTTTCTCCTCTACTTGCGAGTTTCTACAGTGTGGTTAGTGGGCCCATGGCGACTAACCACCCAACATGGCAGAACACAGCAGGCCGATGTACCCTCAGGTACATACACTCTTCTCATCTCTTCCTCTTCATTTCAGCTTCTTTCTCCTTCAGTTAGTTAAACTAGGTATATTAATATTATTAGCTAAGGCTCTCACCATGAAGCCTCAACATTGATTATGTAATGTAACCTTCTCACCAGGGCCTTAGCCCCCGGTTCATTTGATTATCAGGTACTACCTACTTACTTTCTTAATTATATTTGTAAAGGGCATACTTCAGACAAAGTATTTATTATAAGTTCCTATTATCATTATACATAAGTAATTATGTTTATTTTACCAGATAATGTATATCTGTTTCATTTGAGTATTATACATCTTAAGTTAGTATGACTCTTTTATTGACTCTTTAGACTTAAGATTCTAGTATCCTATCGTTTACATACAGTCCTCTATCCTATATCCAGCTCTTTTACCTGAGCCACCTGGTCCAGTTTATTTGGCTAAATAGCTACCTGGTGCTTGAACAAGCACTAGACATCTAAAACAGTGATATCAAATTGAACTCTAATGAGTTTTCAAGACCACCTGTTGCTTGTGTGTTTGTATCTCAGTGTCTTTATGCTACAGAGTTGAACTTGGAACCAAAATCAATCTTTAGATCATTAGTTGTTTTGACAGAGATTTTGTGGTATATTAAACATGGTTAATGAATAAACACACTTGAGTTTAAAAAATATTGGTTAAACAATAAGTATATAAAAAGAAAACTGACCGCTTTCAACTATAAATTAGTTATTGTCAGAGTACATTTATAAACTGAGATGACAGTTGATAACAGTTGTAACAGTTTATAACTGTCTCTAAAAACCTGTATGTACTACTTTTTTTGTACTTTTTATATCAAATAAATTATTTTGAATTTGAATAACAGTTGTAACAGTTATAACGGTTTATAACAGTTATAAAGGTTTATAATAGTTGACAGTTTATATCAAGCTTTGGGTCTGTTCTGCTTTCAGGTAAATTATTTTGTGACATCATTAACTGTCAATGACACAGCAAATATTCATAAAACACAGCAAAATGTTTGGATCAATTTGAAATTCGTCATGCAGGTAGTTCTATAAAGGCTAGGGAATGTGCCAAGTTCCCAATGCAAGTTGTATATGCATTGTAATGCATATACAATCCAATGTCTGCATGTTTTATCGGATAACAAGAGTTAATTAGCATTAAGAGTAGGCAATCTCACAATTCTTGGGTTTATTCACCTAACTATGTAACTTCATATGAGTAGAATTCTCAATAAAGCAATATTAGCACCAGGTAATACATTCTAGTAACCATTATGGAAACTAATTAAAAAAATGTTTTTGATCCACTAGAAATATAATATATAAACCTCAACAAATATTACAATATAATAATAATATATTATATTATCAATATAATATTGTAATATTATAAATATTGATATATTCTTGATCAGTGAGTCCCCCCTTTCAAAAAATCCACCCCCACCCCTACCCCCTCGATGACATTGATTACACCTCCAAGGTCTCAAAGTAACTGTGTTTTACACTTTTTAAAAATGTGTTTTCTTTGCTATAATAAGCGTTCTATTAAAAAAATTGATAAAATAAAGTAATAAATTAAACTTACTAGAAAGTACAGTAAGGAGAAATATATAATCTGAGAAAGTAATGAGACCAGAGCTCCCTAGCTTATAGAATATACTGTCTTCGTCTAGTGCTAACTCTAACTTCATGTGAACATTCTAAGTAACAAAACATAAAAATTAACATTAAACATTGTACAAAGCAACCTGGTAAGAGAGATATCCTCCACTTAATTAATCTTTGCAACAGAATCATGGTAGAGGTGCTGCTGCACATTAAATATGTGTTGGCCAGAAGGACTTCTATCCTGCCTTTGTTGTAATTGTTTTCAATTAACGTTCAGAACTGTCGTCCAACAAATTTGAATTATGTAAATAAGTCAAGTTTGTAACTTATTGCTAAGGTATTTGTAATTATAACTCTAATATTGGTTTAGATTTCATTTTGAATAGGTAGTGACATGAGATATTAATGAGGCAGTGACTTTTTTCCTTTTGACATGGTTTGTCTCCCCACTCTTACTGTTACTGTTACAATCTAAAGAAACATTAATAATTTGTAAAGATGAGAGTGAGAGAGTTAGTATAAGACATTGTCAAGTAAAATACCTATCAGCCTATATAGCATTGTAGCTAAACCATCTATTGAAAAAATTAAAAGATAATGAGTTCAAATCTCAGATGAGGATATTTACATATTTCAATAAATAATTAGATACATTGCAGATATCTAAATAGTTTCAATGTTTTTTTTTAAATGTAGGGACAAATAAATCCTTATGTTTTTTTTAAAAGTTCCTTAAATATTTCTTCGAAATTAACTTTGTTTATCAATGAAATACCCAAAGCACTTTCAACCTAACAAGAGGTCATCATCGGTGGTTGACAAACAAAATTTTTTTTATATTTTTATTTTTTTTAATTCATTTATTCTTTTGCATTCCAATTTTTACCATTCTTTCCATAAAAAATTTCCCCATAAAAGATGCTTATGAGGTTGATCATGGTAGTTAAAAGAGGGAGGAGGATTGATTCCTGTTACATTATAAATAGTTAAGTTTTTACTTGTTTGTCAGGCAGTAATGATGGATTCTAGTTAGGTCACACGTGCTTTGCATATTTGATTAATAAAAAAAGTTATTAGTGAATTTTCAAAGGAAATTCGTTCATCATAGAAAACTTTCCTTTTCAGTTTCGCCCTTATTTTAAAGAAAAATAGTTTTTCCTGTTGTAATAATTAAGATTATTACAATTAAATAGTGCTTTAAATTCTTTTATAATTGAAAAAATTTAAATAGTATTAAAAATTTCATTCCTCAATAAAAAAAATTAAAATAAAATATTTGACGTGTTTAATTCAAAGCCATTTTAAACTAAAAATTAGATTTTTCGTAAATAGAAATGAATTTCCCACATTTTTTAACATGCTTAAAATTATCATCCAGCATTAATATAAATAATTTTGATTAAACTATCATAAAACTTAGTGCGTGAGTGTATTTATAGGTGAAAAAAGCAATATTATCATAAATCTACTCCAAGTATTCAATTTTCACAGTAAGCCAAAAGCCAATAACGTTTTCACTTTTAACAACTATCATGATTTCAAATATAGCAATTATATAATTTCACTAGGAAAGACAATGCTGAACCTAAAATAATATCAAAAAATAGTTGTAAATTTAATAAAAACATACATAGTGTTTAGAGTAAATAAAGAATAAAAAATGTGCTAGAAAAAATAATGAGAATAGAAAACTTCATAAAACATATTAAATAATTGTACAAGAGCTAATTAATTCAAGCAAGTTCAATTTATTAACCATTTTTAAATGTTGATTTAAAATCATGCAATATGTTTAAAATTGTATTTTATTTTTACATAACTCTCCTAGAATCCAGTTTTTATTACAAATGAGATATGAGACAATAGCAGAAAGTCAATTGGGTTTATTTCTGACAGTACCTGTTCAGCAGACAGAAGAATATTTTTAGTCAAGTTTTAAAAACTATGTAGCAAGATTGGTTTTGGTTATTTTTTTATTGTTCTTGTTGGAACTTTTGGCTACTTTTTATAAATCCAATTTGTTTGGGATGTTTTATTATTCAAAGAAAAGGTAGACCATTAAATTGGGTCATTAAATTTAATAACCCGATTTAAAAAATATAAAATTATCCCTTAGTTTAAGCAAAAGATTAAACATTTTCAACTGCACTTCTCTTATACTTTGAACTTCGAGTGCTTCAATTTTTTTTTTGGTGTCTTCAGTAGAGACACAATTAATAAATAATAAAGAAAAGAAGTCTCTCTACAAAACCAATACTCTATTGGCCAAGTGTTTTCAACTTAACTAGAGGAATATCATTTGATACTACCGAGTTTTGCAAAACAAGAATAGTTGACACAATGTAATTACGAGAGAGACACCTAGGAATGTAACAAGCAAATTGCTTTGCTAGATCTGGCAACTGTTCCATCATTCGACATTCATCATCATTGATGGTTTGACATATAAATCATTTCAGTCTGAGGATATTCACAAGGACAAACAAAATATATTGCTAATAAGGTAATTTCACACTAATTTTGCACACTACCTAGGATATTTCACTTTTGGGGCAATACCCCCCCCCCCCCAATTAAATATAGTGAAATAGAATTATCAAGTAACTTTATTCACTTATTTTGGCCATTCGATATGACTGGAAATGTCAAAAGAAGATAAGTTTGGCTGCTAGGGCTACTTTTTTTCCTAGGGAAGGTTGTGTCTAATGTCATGATGCCAGTCATTGATAAAGGTTACATCATTAACAGATATTTGTACAAAACAATTACAAAAACATAAAATTTCTATTTTATGGGTGCAAAAAAAAACAACACGGGCAAAACATTTGACATTCTTCTGTCAATTACAGAATAATGGCCATTTTTAAAAGTATCAAAAAGCTTGATTCTTTTATTAAAATATTGAGAAAATTCAATTATTTTATAAAAATATTGAGAAAACTCAACTTTCAGAAACTCGCACTTGTTTTTTTAGACAAGTTGGTTCATTTGATATTCTATTCCAATATAATACTTAACAAAAATTTTAAAAATGATAATTTTTATAGACATAAAAATTAAGTACCATTCACATTCATCTCACATAAAAATTAATAAAATATATGTATTTAAGAAATATACATTTCATAAAAATAGGCAAAAAAGTTATGAAACCCATTAAAAATTATAAAGAATCAGCATATTAATAAAAATTAGCAAGGAGTGCTATTTACATTGAATGAAGAAACAGGAGTGAATAAAAGGAAAAATTATTAGCAATGAAAAAATAAATAATAATGGGACTTGAATTATTTGAAAAATGTGCTCATATCAGTCAAATGTGAAAATGGAAGATCAAAATGCAGAATAAAAATAATATACAATAATTTTATTGCTTAAGCAGTAAAAATATTAATACCTGCCATGGATTATAATTAACTTCTACATGAATATCACCCAGCAGGAGAAAGAGGTTTAAGCAAAATATTTTATGTTTATCACAGCACTTCTTATACCATGTATGTGACGCAGCCAACATTATGGAAGTTTACTAAATGTATGGCAAATTTCATGGCAAATATATTAAGCAGGAAATAATATGAAGCAACATCAATATGGTCACAAATCAACCACGTCGCCACAAAGAGGCAAGTGGGGGGCTTGTGGACATAAGCCCTAAAGGAGTCAACACCAAGGAGGGTGACATATATTATACGAAGCATCAAGTGCCCATTTCTTAGATGGGAAAATGTTTCTCTTTAAGCACGTTTTAGAGTAGATGCTAAGTAACTTCTAGCTAAGAGTAAATAATAAGTAAGTTCTAGTCAAACAAAGCAAAATTCTTAGAGGACATGCAGATAAAATAAATAAGAAAAGATTTAGAAAGGAATAAGTAAGATAGCAAGAGAATTGGTACCTCGGCATGGTTCTGCATCAACAAGACAAAATACAACAAGATAGAGAGAAAAAGAGACAACAACAACAACATGACAACACATAGCCTTCTCTTAAGTATTTATAGATATGAAAGGATATGCTTTTATTTTGCAGTGACAACTCACTTTTCTTAATTATTATTGGTAAAAAATAATCTAATGTAACAATTAACAATATAATTGATAAATAAGAATGTAATTACTAAAAAAACTTATGTTTTTATGGTTGCAAAATGTAAAAGATTCAAAAATAAATAAAAACTGCCATACAAAATTTTATTTCTTAAGATGTTCAAATTTGTTTTCACAATTAACTAATGATATTATTATAATAATAATAATAATAATAATAATAAATGCCCATTTAGAGCATTTCGGCCCATCAGAGATAACCCCTGTAGGAACCACCTCAAGTGGAAGTGGCAACTGTTACGCTCCAACTTTTATCTAAAGTTGGTGATAATTTATTTGAACAATAATCTTATATAAACTGAGAGCGTAACCAGGGATGTGAACCCCAGACATCTGTGGTAACAAAAGTTAGTAGAATAACTGACACCTTAATGACCTCGACCACGGAGGTGGCTAACCAATGATATAAATAAAATTTATTATTGGATTGTGAAAAATTGAAGTAATGCTGATAATGAGAAAAATTTTATACTTTTGTTAATTTTATATAGAACTAAATGCAAGCCAAAATTAAAATAATTTTTTCATATTTATAAATTATTTATACATTTTTGTCGTCATTAATAACTATTAAAAATGACATCATAGAATAAGTATTTTCTAGAGAGCACAACTAGACATAAAAATTTTGATATATATATATATATATATATATATATATATATATATATATATATATATATATATATATATATATATATATATATATATATATATTAAAACCTCAAACCACCGCAGGCATAAGATAGACAACTTAGTAGATATAACTCAGGAGGTCTTAAAAACACCTGAAATGAATAATTCAGGTGACATCTTGTTTTAGATATTTAGTGCCTGTACAATACTTTTTATATATCTGTGGTAAAATGGAAAAAAGTAAAGATTATGATCTTAAAATATTTCTGTTTGAATAAATTAATTAACTACCAATAAATGCTTAAGAGAAGTAAGGAAAAATAAATTGAAATACAAAAAAGCAACAGAATGTTAAAATGGGGATCAGAAGGGCTATTGAAAGAAAGTACGAAAATAATTAATAAAAAAGAAATGAATAAAAGGACAAATTATCACTGGATAAATTAATCAAAGTTGATTAAAATGTTAAAAAACAATGGAAAACAAATGCATTAATAGATTTTTGCATAAGATAGAGAGAGTGAGATAGGTAGTTGTCATTGACAAAGGGGCATGTAATGTGCATGTATACTTCGTGTAAATATAAATTATACAAATTTTGCATAAAAATAAATACCATTACTAATTTCAATAAATTGGTAGATATCTCATGATTTGATCTTATAGACCAAGAGCCCAGGGGTATTTTGTTAATAAAAAGTGTAATGGCTGGAACCTGTCTCAATTATTCGTAAATACCTTCCTGAACAAGGATCTGCAATTCTGCCGACTCGTATCGGATAGGTGTCCCAGGCAGAACGCACTTTAGGGATCAAATTTACCACCCAAGTTAATAAAAAGTGTAATGGCTGGAAACGGGTTTAATTTTTCGTAAATACCATCCTAAACAAGGATCTACAATTCTGCCGACTCGTATCGGATGGGCGTCCCAGGCAGAACGCACTTTACAGGTCAAATTTACCACCCAAGTTAACAAACAGTGTAATGGCTGGAACCGGTCTCAATTTTTCGTAAATACCTTCCTGAACAAGGATCTGCAATTCTGTCGACTCATTTCGGATGGGTGTCCCAGGCACAAAGAGACTAATACTATTAGAGGGAGGATACAACAGCTCTCATCATGGCTTAGTATCACAATTGATGTAGTACATAGATGATGTCATTTGTAATAAAAATTTTAGTTTCATACTTAGATGACATTATTTTTGACTATTTTGCCTTAAATGCAGTAAAATAAATTTAAAATAAGTTTTGTATGGCAAATATTCTTTCATTATTTGTGTTGTGTAATGTGACGACTCTATAAATTATGGCCAATTATAGGAAGCATTTATAATTTATGCATCAATAGGGGTTGTAGAATAGAGGGGAGTCTCTTGTCTGTAAAGTAGGGCTAAGTACCTAATGAAATTTGCCAAACTACCAGATCTATTATCACTCTAGTAGTATGAGTATCTTTGATAACAAAGTAATCTAGGCTTAGAAATATTTTTTTTTTTACATTTTTTTATATTATTAAAAATTTTAAAAGGGCCGCCATGTTAAAATAATAGGAGTTAGATTTTGGATTAGATTTACATACAATGCCATGTAACAACAAAAAATACTTAAACAACAAAAATATGGCAGAGTAGAGGCAAAGGACTGAAGGCCCAAATTTTATCATCATCTATAAATGTTTTACAGACCAATAAAAATGTTGAGTGATGTTTAGCATTGTTGTTAACATCATTGTAACTTGCCAAAGAAAGATCAGATCAACAAGACTTTGATTTTGCTGCTGATCTTAAATCAATCATGATGAAGAATAAAGTAATGGTATTTTTTTTTGCAAAACATATAACATTAAAAACAAGAAAAAAAATATAATCAGAACAGGGATAAACCAAGTGTTGGTGTTGACATACAGCTGTAATATACTGTGGAGGTAAAATTCAATAGACAAAAATATATAATTTTATTTGTTTTGCTTAAAATTGTGTTTTAAACATTACTTACACACGGCTTTTATTGTCTTTATATGCATTTATAATATTATCATTATATATATATATATATATAATATATATATATATATATATATATATATATATATATATATATTATTTATATGTATTTATGTCACTATTATAAAAAAATAATAATCAGCAAGATATAGTTGCTGATTTTTTTATCAGTACTTTTACTTCATTTTGCCATAAATATTTCCGAAATGCTTTAGCTTGCACGAAATATATACCTAGTGAGTACCAATGATAAATGAAGTTAAATAATTTATTAAGTGTTTAAATTACAAAACTTAACTTAACTACAATATTATAATAATTTAAAATAATTATAAACAAAAAGTAATAGTAGTGTAGATAAAGACATATTAAATAATAAATAAAAATGTATAAAAATAAGATAATATTTGAAGATATTGAAAGATGAGATAATAATTAAAGATTTAGAAAAATAAGGTAAGATTCAAAGATATATAAATAACAGTAAATCGATAAAACATAAAAGTAGGAGTTTCATGATATAAATTTATCAGAATTATTATTAAATAAAATTAACAAAAAATATTTCTTACCTTCGGATCATATCTTTTATACTGATCTAAACCGAGGCCTGGAAATAATGAAAATAAAACATAATATTAGAAAAGTTTTAATATAATTATTGATAAATGCCATAATTTTAATTCTCTTATATATTTAAGAAGAAATTAAGGCACATCTTCAATAATTTTTGACACCTGGAACCATATTTAAGTCAAAAAAATATTAGGATTGCCAACATTTTTTTACAGACAAAATGTTACCATTCTAAACAAGGCAACACTGAATAGTCTTTTGTTTCGTTTAAAACAAAAGACTTTAAAACAAATATTTCTTTAAAAACTCACATAAATTAGTTATGTGAGTATATTAAATAATAAACTTATCACATATAAGTTAGTTAAATCATTATTATTGCTTAACTTCATCAGTAAAAGTAACACCTTGTAACTTTTAAATCTCTATGACGTCCCCTCAACTAGGACAATAAAGTTTAACATAGTTGGTAACAGTGGATTTTCGCAATGAATTAGGGGTATCTAATTAGAGCCCAGAGATCTCCTGCATTTCGTGCATCAAAAACTAAAAGACATACGATGGTAATATTTAATATATACATTGCTGAATATTGATGCACACTTCTAAAAGTTTTTAATACATTTTATCAATTATCAGGTACAACCTGCAGTATGTAAAATAATTTATAATTTTTTATTGTTTAATTAACTTAGATGTTTAGTATTTAATGGATCAAAAATGTTTAAAAGAATTACTGAATTGTATTTGGCTGTAATAAATATTTTTTAAAGTAAGAATTAAAGTGATGTAAAAATGTATACAGTAAGGGGGGGGGGACACAGTGTTTTAACACCTTGGTTTGAGGTGGTCCTAAAACAAAAGCTAGTTGTATGAACTACCGCACTGAGGCGTTAGTTTTCACCTTGTTCAGCCTTTATCAATATTGTTATCAGTTTTAAATGGAGACGTCTATTTATGTTTATAAAGAATATAAACAAGACAATTTTTAACTATGAATTAACATTTTTATTCTATTTAATTGTTTATAAGATTATTTGTTTAGAGAATATACATTTTAAATTTTTCCAGTAAAAGGACAAATAAAAAACACAATGAACATGATATGGTTATCATGATATCAAGTCTTATAAATAACACATAATACATATTTTTATATCATTTTATGAAAATTTTACATCTAAATTAATTAATACAATTTTTAATATAACAAGGCTCTTCAAATAATTTTATATATGTGACACAAGGTGGGTAAATCTTCGGTATACAGTGCACCCTGTTATCAATACTATATATTTTTAGTTACGCGACACGAAAACGAGAACTGAGCACTTAAAAGATAAGCAGCGTCGTTAAATTATTAATTATAATTAAAACATTAAAAAAAACCATACAACAAATAAATGAAAACATTAACAAAAAAAAAAAAAACCTGAAAATAACAAACACAAAAATACGTAAAAAATACGCATAACATAAGATCAGATGTGGTGTATCATCGATTATTCTTATGAAAACACAGTTAAAACATTATAAAAACATAAAAAAAATATGAAAATAGTTATAAACCATTTTACAACAAATAAAAAAACACAAACAACAACAAAAACATTTAAAAAAATAATAAAATATGTTCATAAACGTAAAAGAAAAGGCATATATCGATTATTCCTACGTCACATCTCTAAACTAAAAATATATCGATACATAGTATTGATAACAGGGTGCACCGTATACCGAAGTTCAGCCCACAAGGTGAACTGACCCGCTGCAATGGAGAAACAGCAAACTAAAAAACAGGCGTCAGCTTATTCCGAGTGAGTTAGACCACTGTGTCTCCGGCCGTTTAGTGGACGGGAGGCCCCCACCACTACTGTATACATTTTTACATCACTTTACTAAGTATTTATTTTTCGAATTATTAAAGCAATAAAAATTAACAAATAATGCAGAATGTAATGTTAATAAAACAAATAAAATATTTAACAAAAATTATCAACATGAATAATTTAAATTAAAAAATAAGCAGTTAATTTAATAATATCATGTCTTGGTGTAAAGTTTTCAAAATCTTTGTTTAGATTAAAATAAAAATGGCTGTCTTGACTGTATGTAAACAACAACACTGATTTTTGTCCCTCAAATTTCAAAATAAATTCATTTATCTTTGATTGATTTTTTAAAATAATTAATGCTTCTTAAAATGGTGGTATGCTTTATTAAATTTATCTCTTGATTTTATGGGCAACAAGTAATTTCTAACATAGTTTGCCTTCTCAGTTAAATTCAAAAGCTCATAGATATCTAAAATATTACCTATAATTAATATAAATTTTTACTTTTTTAAGAAATCAATCAACAAAAAATAGATTAATTTTGAGATAAATAAGTTTAAAAGCACTTTGTTAGTAAAAAAAAACAGCAAATTCTGCTTATTTTGCTTTTTATTTTGATGAGAAAAGATTTTGATAACTAGGTATACATCAAATGTTTACACATTAAACTTTTTATATTTTTTAATTTTAATTATTCATGTTGATTATTTTTCTTAACTATTACATTTGATTTATTAACATAAATTCTGCGAGTAATTAATTATTATTACAAACTTCCTAAATGTAAGCTTACAAGTTTTATAATATTTTGCATATTAGAGCCAAATATGCTACTTTTTGTACCTGTTCTTGGTAAGCAAAAAATTAAAAGTAAATTTTTGCAAAAAAAAACATCTAATTTATTTTTTTTTTAAATTATTTTACATACTTGGTGATGCTGTGCAATAGACTTCTGGTCATACCCCATTCATTAATATAAAAAAATACACGGTGATAAATTCCAAAGTGAGGATTGTAATTGTAACCTCCAAGTTAAGAGGTTTTGAACGCTATCAACTGAGCTAAAGAGTATATTTGGAGTGGGAGTTAAATAGTTGTCATGGCAACTAAAGTTGTTTTAATACGACTAGTTAATTTTCTTCCTGTGGATTCATACTAAGAGTTAATTGACACTCTTCTCCCTCTACAAGAACGGAGGTAAAAATATTTTATATATCTCACAGAGTTGTATTACAAATAGTTTCCTTAAAGGAAATTTCAAGCCTTTCAATAGAATGATGAAGACTATGCCACTTCCAGTAATATACATTAACAAATGATATTTTTTAAAACATCATGCTAGATCATTAAAAAAATAGCCTAAAACCCATGATAATTCTATGCTGGGCAACTTTCTAATAAGCAATATTTATAAAATTTATATAAATAAATAGCCAACATGCGTGTTTAAAAGCATTGAGAAGTAAGCCATGCAACTAGTAGGATTCATAATGGAAAATTATTTCATGCTTTTAGTGCTTAGCATAAAGGTAAATAAGTGAAACATAAAGAAAAAAAATCTACAAATACATCTAAATGTAAAGCAAAACTGGAGAAGGTTTTACAGACATTTTGTAATCTAAGTATTGATAAAACAAAAGGTATCACAATTTTATTTACTTATTTTTGTTAATCTTTACAGGACCAATGGCGAGCATTCTCCAGAACATTTTTTTTGTATAAAGGACCAATGAAAAGTATTCTAGTAGAAGATTGTATTTGTTCCTTCTGACTTTGACTCTCACTTCACTTTTTCAGTTTATCAAAATACTTCATTAAGGGTTCCTGAATCAATTGATACATGTCATGACTAAGCATTTTTACATGACAACGCTCCAACAGACGGAGTGTTTTTATGACTTATTTAGTGACATAATGATGTAATTGCTTCATTCTAAACCCTCCTACCTGCTCCTACATAGAGCCATACTTGACACAAACACTACTGAGAAGATGCATATGGAAACCTAGTTCATACAATAGCTTATTTCAAAACAATAAATAATAATATTTAAGAAATAATAAAAGCAAAATATTTTTAAAATCAGTCACTTAAAAATAATCCTATATTTTAACTGTGAAGTGCTTAGATTCATTAGATGTAAAAAAAATACAACAGTGAGTAAAAAGTTTAATTAATGGATCCAGGTTTGTTTATGGTAAGTAAGAACCCAGGCAGGGGAGTTCATAGGAACCCAGATCTGGCTCACTCGCCTACCCTACACCCTCTTGGTTCTAAAAGAGTTAAGAGAGGAAGATAACACAAGTGTCTGCACATCAAAATAAGTTGAACGTGGTCCCAATAATGCTTTTGATCCAAAGTATAATTGTAACTTCACAAATAATATGCCTAAAAGAGTCTGGGCATGTTATAAATATAGGATGTTCAAAATTTGAAGCCGTATGTACGTACTATTAAAGTAACAGGAAGTACAGAAGAGAGTATGTCATATAAATGCTTATATAAGTAATATAGACCTGAAAAAATTCTGAAATTATCAAAGTGTAGAAATGTAACATGTGCTTATACACAAGGTTATCGAGTGATGACACTTAGTCCCTTTTTGACACTTAGTTGTGCAAGGTTTTTCTAAGATAAAAATAGTGTTTTTCTAGGATAAATATAGTGTTTTTCTAAGATAAAAATAGTGTTTTTCAAGGATAAAAATAGTGTTTTTCTAGGATAAAAATAGTGTTTTTCTAGGATAAAAATAGTGTTTTTCTAAGATAAAAATAGTGTTTTCCTAAGATAAAAATAGTGTTTTTCTAGGATAAAAATAGTGTTTTTCTAGGATAAACATATAAGATAAAATAGTGTTTTTAGGATAAACATAGTGTTTTTCTAAGATACAAATAGTGTTTTTCTAAGATAAAAATAGTGTTTTTCTAGAAATAATACAGTGTTTTTATAGGATGAATATAGTGTTCTTCAAAGGATGACTATAGTTTTTCGAGGATGAATATAGTGTTTTATTTTAAAAAAGAACAGTATTTTTTAGATATTAATAAAAGTGTTACATAATTTAAGTTTGTAACTAAAATGAAAAATAAATTTCTAAAACATTATTCATTCCCAAAAGTTTCCAGCAATAAAAACAAGTTCATTTCATTGAATCTAATAAAGCAGGATTTTAATCTAAATATCATAACAGCTGATGTTTTCTAAGAGAATATAAAGATTTGTGTGTTTGTTACCCTCGGGCTGTTTGATGCCAGGAGTCATGGACCGGAGGAAATCATCAGGTGTCATGAAGACCTCGTGAGACTCAGCTCCTGACGAGTGAGTGTGAGTCACTTGCAGCGTCGCAAAGTAACGAAACACTTTATCCGGTGTCGAAAAGTGACGTATCCTGTTCTCGTATTCGATTATCTGAACACAATAATCCACCACTTACAACCCCACATATTAACTTTTGACATTTTATTTACCTTTGTCAAATAACTCCGACATATTCGGGTGAAATTAGTCATTATAAAAATGAAGATTTTAAGTTTTGTAAGTTAAAAGAAAAACAAATGTCGTTTTTATTAAACATTCGGAGAAAAGGAAATTTTAAGAATAACTTTAAATTTGCATGCTAAAAATAAAATTTAACGAGGAAAGTATTAATGAGTTATTTAATTATGTGTAATAAAAGAAAGAGAAATTGATACATGGAACTAATAATAATTATAACTAAATATTATAATTTAGGTAGTAAAAAATTTTAATGGAAATAATTTGAAAGACAACTTCCTTTTTCTTCCAATGCAATAATAAAATTAAATATTAGAGGTAAAACATTGATCCTTCTTTAATATAAACTGTGTCTGACAAGTCACAGTGAGTGTCTGACCAGTCACAGAGAGTGTCTGACCAGTCACAGTGAGTGTCAGACCAGTCACAGAGAGTGTCTGACCAGTCACAGTGAGTTTCTGACCAGTCACAGTGAGTGTCAGACCAGTCACAGTGAGTGTCTGACCAGTCACAGTGAGTGTCTGACCAGTCACAGTGAGTGTCAGACCAGTCACAGTGAGTGTCAGACCAGTCACAGAGAGTGTCTGACAGTGAGGTTTCTGACCAGTCACAGTGAGTGTCAGACCAGTCACAGAGAGTGTCTGACCAGTCACAGTGAGTTCTGACCAGTCACAGTGAGTGTCAGACCAGTCACAGTGAGTGTCTGACCAGTCACAGTGAGTGTCAACCAGTCACAGTGAGTGTCTGACCAGTCACAGTGAGTGTCAGACAGTCACAGAGAGTGTCTCAGGTGAGTTTCTGACCAGTCACAGTGAGTGTCAGACCAGTCACAGTGAGTGTCTGACCAGTCACAGTGAGTGTCAGACCAGTCACAGTGAGTGTCTGACCAGTCACAGTGAGTGTCTGACCAGTCACAGTGAGTGTGTCACAGTGAGTGTCAGACCAGTCACAGTGAGTGTCAGACCAGTCACAGTGCTTTCCTAATACTCAACATAATACATCATTCAACAGTCAATTCCATTCTTTAGGTCATAAGACTAATGGGAAAAATTATTTGTGCTTTAAATTTTTAACTGTTTAATAATGCTCTTCTAGGGCAAAGAAAACTTTATTTAATTGGTCGGCTACTCTTGATAAATCCTGCTAGTTATGAGTCATCATAAAAAATAGGAAAAAGTTAATAATAAAACATAATTTTAAATATTTTTTCACATTTTAAGGGGTGATTTGGATACATTTTACCTCAAACAACTATTCTGGCACCCAAAACTAAAACATTTTTAATAATTAATTTGGAATTGCCACTGACATACTGAATCAACAAATTAATTGCTAAAAATAAATAGTATATTATGTTACAAGACTATAAAGAAGGTATTCTTTTTACCATGGTGACTATATTACCTAAGGAATATATACCTAAAGGAGCCACGGTAGAAAAAATCCTTTCCCAGTCAAGTAGCATTTGTTATTTTTTAGGCATAGTAATAGTAAACAACTATTTAGAATAGAAACAGTATAATGAATAAAAATTTGCCGGTATAAAATTTTCGATGGCCTCGTTGACCAAAAGTTTCAACTCTGTCCGAGTATTTTCACTGTCATAATCACTATCCATGATTATTAAACACTTAATAATAAATTAACTCTTGATTAATAATTAATAACTCCATTTCTAAAAATAACAAAACTTTGTCAAAAACCGTTTGATTATTTATTTAATAAACAAAATAATAGTAAGAAGAACAAGGAAGGTAATATTAAAAAACTCTTTTACTGTCCCAGACAGTAAAACACTACAAAACTGTCACTGACAATAAAAAACGCATTTCACCCACTTTATTTGAGGATGTAAAGTGTCTACTTTACAGACTCCCGAAAAAAAAATATTTAGGAAATACAAAAAATTAATAATATTTGGTACATCTATGGTATATAGATATACAACAGGGTCTTTCATATAAACTGACTTTTATTAATAGAAAATGATATTTTTTAGCACAGCAGTAAAGTAGGTACTTAACTGACACAAAAAAGTGTGATATTCATTCCCAATGTAGTAAAAGTAGTTGTTGGACAGTAATTATTATCAGACACATTAAATTTCACCTAAAATGTAAGAAGATTAAAAAGAATGAAAGTTGTAACTTGTTTATTGGCGGCTATCGCTAGTCAATAAACAAATTACTTTTTGCTAAGTAAAATAATCTACTATAAGGCGCGGTCGAATATCCACAGCCTTCAGATAGAACGTTGGATCACCAACAAACTTTTTTTTCAAAATTTTCAGTAATTAGCTGGATTTGTGATAAATAAAACCTATTTCCGTAATCTGCACGCTCTTTTGGTTAATCTCAAAGAGTATTTACATTCACTCAACGATTTATTTTTAATCTAACTTGGTACATACATAACTACTGTTAGACGTCAATGTTAACAAATATGACATGTCAAAATATAACACAAAATATTGATGTCTAACAGTAGTTATGTATGTACCAAGTTAGATTAAAAATAAATCGTTGAGTGAATGTAAATACTCTTTTTTAGCGTAGAGCGTGCAGATTACGGAAATAGGCTTCATTTATCACAAATCCGGCTAATTACTGAAAATTTTGAAAAAAAAAGTTATAAAAAAAGTTTGTTGGTGATCCAACGTTCTAGAAGGCTGTGGATATTCGACCGCGCCTTATCAAGGGTTTAATTATTTTGAAATCAATATAAGCACATAATTTAATTAAATTTATGAAACCTTGCTTAGTAATGCTAACAAATTACATGAATTAAGTTTTAGAGGTTTCTTTGGAAAACAAGTTGGGGGAGGACATGACCAACCTTATCATCAGTGACAGCTGTCAACTTCACAAACATATAACAGCCCTAAGGCTGTTATTCTAAAATTATTTATTCTAAAATAACACTAATATAGAAGGAGCATAGGACCCCAAACACAATGGAATGACAAAAGTTTTCTTTACACAAGAAATGTCTTTGTATTGCTCATTCAACTTAACCAGTTCAAAATGTAAAGGACGGGGAGTCCAACAAGTGTTAAAAATTAGTTGCATCAAAGTATTACAATGACGAGGGTGTATTTTGAACTTGTACCCTGCTTGTACCTTCTTAATATTTATCTATTTACTTAGATAAATATAGATAGATACTACTTATCTATTTATTTAGCTTTTTATATTTATTTAGTTTTGTACTTTGTTGGTAGGCACTGATGATGACCTGTTAAGTTTGAAAGTCGGCTCTGTCAATAAATATATACTAAGTGGAGTGACATCTTTCTTTTTTTTCCTATTTGCAAACTCCACAACTCATCTTACTATCAATTCTTAATATTTGTACGTCATGAGATTTATAGCTAATATTGATTGAGTTTATACCTAAGGCACACATATGAGACACATACAGCCACTTCTGTTTATATACTTCTATGGTAAGAAAAAAAAGATACAAAAGCCAGAGTTGAAAAAATGACTCATTTTGTATTGTTTCAAACCAAATTAAAATACTTCCTAAGACAAGACTAACAAAAATCTTAAGTTTGTCCAGGTAATTTACCAATACAGAGAGAAGGGATTTCATATAATGGCTTCATGTTATGAAAAATTCCATTCTTTTGATGGTATTGGTACAGAAGGGAGAGATGAGAACCACATGTTCAATTATCTAGAAACAATGTCTTTAGGACACATAGATTTTACTAACTCTCTATGGACGTGAGGGACTTGACACAGTTTTGCATCCACTTGACACAAGCAGTACCTAGATAATACCGGCTACATCTTCTTACTTCCACCACGGCTCACTAGACGTCTTATATTTTTACTTATTTGAATTTACCTACTGACTCAAGTCAAACTTCTGTAACGACTTTGTTGACTAACTGTAACTTCATTTTTCACTTAAGCATAGTTACTTTCTCCAGAGACGGAGAGTAGCCTTTAAATTTCAGTACTTTATCTGCCTCACTAAACCTCTATAATGAGGGATATGCAGTCATACAGACCTGTACTAGAACTATCAGCTCTCTTCTGTTTAACTTAAGTTGTCAGAGGCACATCTAATCATACAATGTCTACCGAGAGCTGATGGCTTCTTAAGCAAGCATATATGAAATTAACAAATAGCAAGGTTAAAATTAAAGGAGGCCTAAATGTTGATCATTGAACATTTATTCAACCTATCGAGAACTAGCTCTACTCTCACTCTCATTATGAGGAGAAGGTAATAATAGTTATGTGAAAACCATATAGAAACCCACTCAGGAGGTCTTAAAAACACCTAAAATGGATCATTTAGGTGCAATCCTGGTTTTCACCGACTTTTCTCAGAAAACCACAATGCTTTTCTTATATAATTATGGTATAAATAAGAAAATAAAAAAAAATCACATTTTTTTCAAAAAGGTATTTGACCAAGCAATAATATTAATTATGTAGGGTTTCTAAAACAGACTGTAGTAGTCATATTAAAACTAATACTCATTCTTTTAAGAATTTTTATCAGCTTAAAAAACTTAATATACATTTAGTTTTTAAGTATTGAAAATTGATTTGTTATAATAAAGCGCATCACACTGTAGAGTATTTACAAGTTTAAATCACATGGGTATCTAGTGCTAATCATCTAAGCAACCATTAAGTCATCAGAGAAACATTGCTACACTCTCAGACTTGGTCAGGGTTTAGTTTGTACATACCTGAGTTGTCAGAAGGGATGGAAAAGTCAATAAGTCAAATTAACCACATAACATCTTAAAGGGCATTAATTAATTAAAGAAATTTCAAAAGTAATAGTAAGACTCATTTATACAATAAAACTGACATTAATGACAATTAAAAATGACTTGAAAGAAAATAATAGCCATTCATCAGAAACAATAATTACTGCCAGTAAAATTAGATCTAATTAATATAACTTGGTTTGAAACGAGACAGGATGAGTCATCCTTTTTTAGGGTTTGTCTCTTACACTAGAACAGATATAAAGCTTTGAGATTTATATACAATACAGGTATGAAAAGTAAGACACATAAGTCACAAAGATGTAAAAACATGAAACCCCATAAAGCTACAACACAATAAGATAGTCACGTAATCACTACAGATTAATAAGCAACTTTATACCGATGACCTCAACACCATGATATGTATGATGAGATGATAATTAGACATTAATGAAAAATAAGGGTTCATTTAGTTTAATGATGTTAATCTGTAGTAATTAAAACAAATAAAAAATGGAGGGGAAACAACAAACACATGAAAATAAAAGACACAACATCGTTATATAAGAAGATGAAGTTAAACCCAGAGTCACAACTGAAGCATTAGTCAGCAAAGCGCAGAGTCATGTAAACTCGTGTCAGGATATAGTTACCATCGGGTTGCTTAGTGTCGGGAGAGATGGCTCGAAGCAGATCCATGGGTGTCATATAGATCTCGGAACCTCTAGGTGTCGTAATCATCACAGTAGCAAAATAACGAAATATCTTATCAGGAGTGGAATACTGACGCAATCGATTCTCATATTCTAGTATCTAATAATAACAATATTTTATTTGTAAGACAAGATAATAGTTTATTTTTTAATTATCTAATTAGCCTAGATAATTTCAAATGTAGTCTCTTTAATATTGATTTTATAATAAAATCAAGTTGTATTTTTAATAAAAATCATTTTTTTTAATCCTATGTTACATATATATAATGTACTGAATTTCACATTAAAGTCATAAAAATTTACCCATTTTGGTGGGATTGTAGTATCCCACCAATGGTTATTAAGTATCAAAGTTTTATGGCTTGTAAAACATAATGGTAATAAAGGCTATTTATTTTTATTATTTATTCATCAACTGTCTAGTTTTAATATCAACTAACATTAAAAAAATTTTCAACTTAAAAAGTCAATAAGTTGAGCCAACAAATTAAGTTCATCAAACATTACAAAAAAAACATAAAAGGTAAAGAAAAGATTCAAGTTTTCCAAAAATCACAAAAAAATGAATTTAAGAGATTTTGGGACTTCTATTTTCTTATTGATGTTGAGAGCTATGGTATTGTCAAAAAATCTCATAGCTATGATTTCTCTTATTTTTTTCAGATGAGTAATCACTACAGAGTGCAAGATAGTTACGCCAGAAATTGGTCAAAATAATCATTTCTTGTCTTACAAAAACCTCCACCTTAAACCTACAACAACAAATTTCAAATGCAAACAAAGCTATTTCAAACCTTACGCCCTCACAACTATGGACTCGCTTTGCTGGTTCTCAGAACATGAAAACATTTAATTTATGATTAAGTCAAAATTAAAGTTAATTAATGATCTTCAGACTCATATAGGTTGTTCTCAGACAGGCAAGATCAGTTGTAATCCTGGTGATCATCCATTTACCTACAGATCACACACAATGGAGCTTAACACAAGTGATTTGACAAGAAAAGTGGATATACTAGTGGCATTGAAATTAAACTTACCAGATTTTTTTTATTATGCAAAAGGATACAAATGTGCCAAATGCCAACTCAATTAGATGGTTTAGCAATTTTTAGCTATTAAAAAACATTTACATAGTTCAATACCATTGAACTACCTGACTAGAATGACATTAAAATTAGCATATTTGTTGGTCTTATACATGACTACATGCTTCAATTTTTTTTAAAATGTTTGCTGAGTTATTCAATTCAAAATTATTTTCTGGAAGACACAACTAAATTTAAGGAATGATTTTTCAACAATAACTGAGACAAGTTTATAAAGTTAGCTGCCACTTTCATATCGGTTCATAATAATAAGACTTCATTTTTGTACTAAAATTTATTCAAACCAGTTGAATCCTTTGACCTAACAGTATCATGTTTACAATCAAGAGTCTAAAAAAACTCAAGCATTTTAGATAATACTACCAGATGCATTATAGAATTAAAAATTCAAGCTATATGATGACCCCAACTATTATAAAATATGACCCCAACCTTATATCTAATTTTTCCTTTGTAAAGTCACCAAAAAGATCTGAAATTGTGCAAATCAAATTCAGAGCCATAACATCTTGGTTAAGGAGTGCAAGCAAAATAAAAACAGTGAAATATAATTCTTTCTAACTGCCCCTCAAATATTAGTACTGGGCTTGTAAAAAAATAAATCTTCAAACATTTTTTTTAAAAAGAAACTCAGTTGAAACGTAAACAATGTTGACTCAGGACAAATGATACATTGTCACAGAATATCAGACAACGCTTGCTAAATAGTATCCTCATACCAACAACAAATACATATTGAAACTCATAAATTAATCATTTAATGTCAGAAATTTAAACAATTTATTCATGAAATAAAACTGCATTTAAATATCAATTACTGAAGACATACAAGCCTGAAAGAAACCCATTGCCATTTATCAGGCATGGTAATTTATACCACTATAATTAGATCGTAAACAACATAATAATATTAATTTATAATACTGATAAAAAAATCAGGATGTTTTATAGAACAGATTTAATTAACTATAAATACTGGGGTGACCATAGGTTGGTTTAAAAAAATTGAGGCAATATTGGTTTGTTTAAAAGAATAGTCTAAAATTTTTAGACTATTACAATTGTCTTTGGTGTAGTAACAGAAAGACAAAAATGTGTAGGTTATGTCTACCTTTCTATCCCTAAATCCAACTTTATCTTTCTTCTTTTTCTTTTTATGCCCATCTTCTTCACCAGAATCACTGCTATCATGGTCTTCTTCTTTCTCTCTAATCTGAGCTTCTCCTGCTTCCACTTTAGGAAATAAATCACAGCCAAATAAATCATGGTAGATCCTGAAAAAAAAACATAATTTTAACTCAAGCCCATAAAATATATGAAAAATTCTCATAAAACACCAAGATTACCAATGCAACACTAAGTCATAGATGATACATCCAGTCTTAGGTTATGATATCACACTAACATAGATGCAGTCATAGATTGATATATTCTCACACAGTCATAGATGATATCCAGTCATATAACACTAAGTCATAATGATACATCCAGTCTTAGATAAAATGAGTATTGATATCACACTAAGTCATAGATGATACATCCAGTCTTAGATAAAATGAGTTATTGATATCACACTAAGTCATAGATGATAATCCAGTCTTAGATAAATGAGTTATTGATATCACACTAAGTCATAGATGATATATCCAGTCTTATTGTAGTCATAGATGATATATCCAGTCTAGATTGATATCACACTAGATGATATATCCAGTCTAAATAAATGTTATTGATATCACACCATCCAGTCTTAGATAAAATGAGTTATTGATATCACACTAAGTCATAGATGATATATCCAGTCTAAGATAAAATGAGTTATTGATATCACACTAAGTCATAGATGATATATCCAGTCTTAGATAAAATGAGTTATTGATATCACTAAGTCATAGATGATATATCCAGTCTAAGATAAAATGAGTTATTGATATCACACTAAGTCATAGATGATATATCCAGTCTAAGATAAAATGAGTTATTGATATCACACTAAGTCATAGATGATATATCCAGTCTAAGATAAAATGAGTTATTGATATAACACTAAGTCATAGATGATATATCCAGTCTAAGATAAAATGAGTTATTGATATCACACTAAGTCATAGATGATATATCCAGTCTAAGATAAAATGTTATTGAAGTCATAGATGATATATCCAGTCTAAGATAAAATGAGTTATTGATATCACACTTCATAGATGATACATCCAGTCAAGATAAAATGAGTTATTGATATCACACTAAGTCATAGATGTTACCCTAAAGCCATCTATGGAATACCAAGGCCATTGATGTGATAGAGCTGTTTATACCTCATTTAAGGTTATTTATAATAATATAATGGATGGTTAGTAGTGGTTAGTAGATGGTTAGTAGTAATGGTTAGTAATGGATAAAGGATGGTTAGTAAGAATCAAAGGATCTGAATAAGGGGATGACGCATTAAGGAACATTTCTGACCCATGGAAGTTGTATAAGATAGGAATAAACTTACCTTCCCCATGGTTATAATAAAAAAGGCACCAAACGCAGGTTATGTAGCAAGGTTGTTGAGTTTGCTTCTCAACTTTCTTCTGTGCTTCTCGTGATTGTTACATTTGTGGTGCTTGTTAAGATAATTTAAGTGTGTTTATAATCTTCATTGAGAGGTAAGTTTGCCTCTAAAATTTAAGACCTGCGCTGTTATAAGGATTCTAAGCATGGGCAGTTTGTACCAAGCATGTGCACTTGGTTTTTGACGTGTGTTTCGTGTTGAATTCTCTCAATTTTTGGTTTTCGATGGGGTCACTTTTTTGTTCGACAAATAGACTTAGTGCGTCATTCCCTTTATTCAAGATCCTTGCTTGAGAGCATCAACACACATCAAGATGTATGTAGCTCATTTTGACAGTTGTAAAAAGAAAAATAAAATTTACCTCCAAGCAAAAAGTTATCAAATCTCATTATATTAAACTTTTTGGCTCTGCCTAGAGATTTAATGTTATGGCTCTCTCGGCACTAGCCGAGAGAGCCATAACATTAAAGCACTAGGCGTCATTGACTTCCTATCCCATATCCGCCATGACACCTATCCCATTAGAGAATTTTATTCCCAAAGGAAATTTGCTAAAAAAACGCTCTAAATCAAAACTGCCCCCCCCCCTTGTTATGTAAATGACTAATCTGATTTTGATATACAACAGATTATACTATACAAAAAACTCAATGAAAAATAAGTAGTAAACTTACTGTTCCCAATCTATGAAAAAAGATAAAAATGTGCCACCGACTAGGAAATGATAAAACTTGGTGAATGGAGGATCGGGAGGTCTCTCGTGACTAATTTTTTTGTACCATCTCCTAGTCTCATACTTCTGGTTTTCATTGGTTAATGCAACCTGAAAAAAGTACCATTCTGAGATTGGATATGATACTTACACAATGGTTACAATTGTTTAACCTTCCTTTGTAGGTTTCTAATAGAAAACTGAAAGTATCATAGATATAATATTGAGACAGCTTGGCATTTGACACAATCGTAAAACTAAACTAAACTTTATTAATTATAAAATGATAAATAAACAGTACAAATTAGCAATAACTTATGTAATTGACATATACAATACAAAAAAACAAAGAATGACAAAAAATCAAAAACAATTGATTTATTATAACCTTGATAAAAAGGTTAAAATGAGTTACACAGGCCCTACAAAAATGTTTAGCCTTCTATCATATTGAGATGTGGTTTGCTTCCTTTGGTAATTTATGTATCTCAAAGTGAAACATGATGTAGTAGTTTCTCAAAAAAGTGATGTAGTAGTTTGTGTTATCTATCACTGATTCTACATAACTTGATTGACAGTCTTTATAAGCAGTAGTCATTAAGTGTTTTTAATTTTAGTCTTGAGAGAATTGTTATAACTTCACTGATAGGCCGACCAACTCAATGCTAATGGTTGTAGGTATAAGCTCTTTATCAACCCTGATGACCAATACTTTGTCCAGGACTTCACTTAAACCTTATTCGCTGAGATCAAGTCAAGTTTACGAAGACTCAAAAAGAGCTATCATTTGAAATTACAGTCTATCGTTTAGTTTAAAAATCCCCAAGGTCATAAGTATTTCGGGGATTGACCAATCAGAGAAGCCGCTGCCAACCTCTCACTCAAAAGGAAAAAAATCCCTACCACAATTTTTTTCTTAAGAAACAGTGTTGTCTAAACTGACCTGTCAAGATTTTTAAACTAAGCAATAGACTGTAAATCTGTCCATGCAAACCTATCTTTGACATAGGAATCCTTGAGAAAACACACAATGGATTCCACTGTAGGATCAATATACTTTATTGCCAACAACAACTTTCTGCTAAATACTATGTCATATTTATTTTTCTATAAAATAAATAGTGCTACAAAAGACAAATCACATTTTTTGTCCTTTCATACATTGCTATATCCTAAAGTGAAAATAAAGATTTTATTGAATTGCTCATAACTAAAAGAAGTTCTGGACTATTGCTAAACTCAGGAGACGCTTTATGAAGTCTAACATTAAGATGCTGTTGGTTTGCAATAATTAATGTTTAAGTTTGGATCATTTTGTACACTATGATGCTTCAGTTATGGTTTGTGCTTCATGCTTCCTCCAGAGTGATTGATATAAGAAATATACAAATTCTCCTGTCTACAAATGTATTAGAATTGTAAAATAGTAATTAGCTTTGTTAATTTTTGCATTACAGGTCAAAAAAGGTTTAGGACTTTTAATATGATTTGTAATGATATAGTTTGATAAACACTTAATCTCATAGTGCTGAGGGTACTATATTTTTTTACTTTGTGAAAAGAAGAAATTTGATGCTATTGTACCAAAATAAATGTGATTGGTTGTTTTGTAATGGTTGATTATGTTCTAAAGGCCTGTAATCAACGACATGTATACATCTATGAGGATAACGCTTATTGATATTTGTTGGGTTTAGTGGTGCTAGAGGGTGGAGAGGTAGTTGGGATGATGGTCTCCTTTCTATTATTCTACCCTGGTTACCCATCTATCCCAGAGAGTTAGAACACTAAGTGGCCCGCAAGAGGAGCAGGTCACAAAGCAGCTAACATTACAAAAATTCACTAATACATGGCAAAAAGCCATGCCATATAAATAATAAAACAAAGCAACTACTAATATACAAGGGATTTGTTCAAAGTAGACTGAAGGCTTGCAAAGTGGCCAGTGACTGAAGGTGTTTGTTATCACTATGAAGTCAGCTTTATTTAAATTTATTACAGTATAATCCACTATTATAATCAGCTGACAGCAGGGGGAGATTATGCCAGGGAGCCAATAAGGTTAGTTCTGGGTGTTAAACCCCACCCCCAATTTCATATGAAGTACTTCTTTAAATTAGATGACCCCTTTGTTTTAAATACATTAATCACAACATAACAATTAATAAATAACAAAGGTAAATAAACACAAAAATCTTAGGGGTCACATAAAACCAATCCCATTGGTTCCTTAACACTATTACCCCACGCTGTCAACTGATTATAACCAAGCACAATACTATAAATGGCCACTAAAGTCCTCTTCAAAAAAATATAGACTGAGAGCAGGACAGAGGGGAATAGTTTGAAGGAGCTTCCTTTAGAAAATGTTGATTACAACAAGAATTTGGAATAATATGAAGTTTAAGAGTCCAAGCCGAAAAGTTAAACGTTATATTAGTATTCATAAATCTACAATTAGAAATTACCTGAGATGCAGGCCTTAGCAGGAGGCATTTTGCATTAGCAGAATCATAGCGCAGTGCTGTCGAAGCCCTCAGCAAGGACTGAAGGACTTTGGTACGTCCCACCATGGTATCCAATAACTCGATTCCTTAGAATTACAGCTGTAATCACATGAAAATAAAAAAAAACAAGGCAATGACAATAAAATTAGAATTCAGAGTAAAAGTGTATCCTTCCTAATACAACAGAATCTGACAGTAGTAATTATAAGTGATATAGTAAGGACTTCATAGGAAGGAAATTTTGCAATATCTACCTTAACTTGTTCTATTAAAAACCCATGACCCATTTATTAGAGGTCAAAATAAAACAAATAGAGCAATAATTCAAAACCTTAACTGACCATAAAATAAGCGCGCTGTAGGTTCCAGTTTACATTCACATAACATTAAAACCACTGCCTAGAGATATTATTAAAATATCATTAAAAACTAAACACTGATAATTAATATTTCACAACTATTTTAATGATAATTAAAAAACCTAAGAGCCAAAATCAAAACAATGACGAAAAATGCGTCAAATTTTTGGGCAAGGACAAAAATATTAATTAAATTGTAGAAAGCTCATTCGAGTTTATTCCGTCTGTAGATGGACAGCGGTTGCGTACGTAGACGACTATTATTTTTTTAAAAAATGCTACTTTAACCTAAGTTAAAGTAAATAAACTTAACGTACTTTTAGGAATTTAAGCTCATTTTTGAAAATTATAATATTTTAATTAAAAAAAAAAGCACTTATTTACTTGGTTCCCAACCTCAATTTATCTGAAAAAAAAATTTAGTGGATTTGGGTATAGCAACTAGGAGGTCTGTCTAAATTCCATTAAAATCCCTCAGTTTTGATTTGTAATGCAGTTAGGATTAAGAAATTACAAGTTTTTTGCTATGAGAACAAAAATATTTTGTAATTTTCCTGGCACTTATTTACTTGGGTCCCCATTTTATGTTGGGAACCAAGGGTACTTTTGCACTATATTATCTTATTTACTTAATTATCAATCTTTTCTTTTCCCCCCTTCTCAACCCCATACAAAAGCCCCATTGCTTTTCAACATCCCCTATTAAGATTGTTAAATAATTTCTTTGATATAATTTAGTAAATATATTGTCGGTACCAAAGTGAATAATTGCCCTATATCGCCATATTTACTTGGGTCCCAACTTTATGTTGGGAACCAAGTAAATAAGTACCAAAAAAAATATGTTGTTCGACATATATTTGACGAAAAAACTAAAATATGATTGATAAGGGCTAGCAATCTAGATTTGAACTTCTGACTATGAAAGTTTTCCCGCTAAAGTATAACAGCAATCTATTGATAACCTTCCTTTATTTAAATCGGTAATTCCTTAGAATAATACTATATATAGAAGGAGCACTACTGATAACACGAAAGGCGGTTCACTGGTGCAACTAAGTAATGCTGCCACCCTAACAATATACAATTTTCTAAAAAAAAATTGGCAATACTTCCGGTTGCTGAATTATTATGTTCTATTATTAATTAATCATTGATTATTCATAAAATACTAATATAAATATCGGTGCATTACAATATTTTAAGCATTTTAAATTGTAGTTTAACTTATTTATTAAAATTATGTATAAAAAGTAGTCCTCGTCAACTAAATGTAGATTCTTGTATTCCGCCACCCTTTTGCCATCTAAGACCAGTTTTATTAAATACTCAGCACGTGTTTTAAGTTATTATATTTGTTCTTTACGATCTTTCTCCATTTATAGATATTTATGACAAATATTTAAAATATTGTTTTTTGTCAGGTTGGCAGCATTACTTAGTTGCACCAGTCAACCGGCTTTCGTGTTATCAGTGGAATTACATTGTGTTTACGGTCCTGTGCTCCTTCTATATATAGTATTATTCTAAGGGTAATTCTATTCCTGGAAAAATGTTATTTAATTTGTTTTTTTGAGATTAATTTGTTTTAATTTTTAATTTAATTGCAGTAATTATATTTTAGAGCATGAAGTGCATAATTCCAAGTCAGAATGTTAAAAGTGAGTATGATTGTATTGTTTTCCTAAACCAGCTGCCTACCCTTACTCAAGTGTACTTATAACAAGACTACCACTACTAACTAATATTACTTGTTTCATAACTATGTTTTTACAAATTTGCCCTCTAAGTAATTTTTATTCCTTTCACGTTGAATGCTTCAAAATAGAGATATTAATTCGAATATGAGTACAAGTTTTACTTCTATCCTTAGCCTATCTTTTTATTCATCTTTAAAGTCAGGGGTTTACAGTAGTAAAACTGTGTTATTACAGCCTGTTAAAACATTTATGGATTGTAATAATTATAAGAGAGAGAGGTGATAGATTACCCCTACCCCTTATTGACGCTTTCTTAACAAAATGGTCTAGGAAGTGCCAGATTACCCCTCTTTAATTTAGAAGGGTCGCAAAATTGTTATGGGCGCTTAAGAATCTTATGGTAGCTTTGACTTTCAAGTGTAATTATTTGTATTTAATCCACAAAAAGTTGGTACTGTAGTTCCAACTACTGAGAAAGTACCTTTCTCAGTCTTTAAAAGGTAGGTAGGAAGATACAATCCCAACAAAACACTCCGTGAAAAAATGCAGCCAAGTCTTGCTTAAAAAGTTATGATATCATGGTTTTTCATAAATCTTGAGAGATATAGATGTTTGTTTAATATCTGCAACGTATGCACTCAAAAGCCTTACAAAATTTAACTGTAAACAAATTTCTGACATGCAAGAACACAGAGGTAAAATTAAATAATCATGAATTTCTTCCTCAAATTAATATTGATGGTTTTTTTAAATATATAAAATAGGTATTACCTACATATTTATTCTATTTCTAATTTCGTTATTTAGCGTTCTTGCCAAGTCAGAAATTTCTTTACTGTTAAATTTTGTGCCTTAGAATTATGATGAGTGAATGAAGGTCGAAATTCGTCATTTTCAAAGCAAAATTTCTCGTTTTCTATTATAGATAAAGAATTGCAATTTCAAAAGTAATATTGTTCTGATATGATCTTTGCGTAAGCCAAATTGTAAGATTTTAGGATAACCAGGTCAAAAGATATAAGGGGGTAGAAAATGCTCCGAATTGCTTCGAGAAAAGGGTGTTCGTCAGTGGCAGCCTTGGATATGAAACTTGTACCTTATACAGCAAGACTTGGCTGGGGCACTGCCGTGCCCCCAGATACTAAGATTTGACACTGAGATACTCAGGAATGAGTATTTGTCACATTTCACTCCAGGATGGCCTACTGTTTATCTGAATGGGAAGTACAACTGGCTCAGAAGCTATTTTTATCCTGCAAATAAAGGCAGTTAGAATTATTGCCCGTAAGAAGTGGAATGACCCATGTCAACAAGTCTTTAAAGACCTCAGAATTTTAACCATGCCATCTATCTTCATCCTCAACATCTTAGTTATCTTTCAGCCTTACTATCATGACTTGGTTAAAAAACAGCATCACCATCTTACCCGAGCAGCCAACAACATCATTACTCCGTCAGTTCATCTTCTCACTAAAAAAACGCAATCTGCCATTCATTAAGCTTTAAAGTTGATGAACAAGATCAGCCGTGAAACACTTAAGTCTGCCTAAAATTATTAAATATATAGTACATAAAATTATTAGTTATAATTAACTGCCACCCACAGTGGAAGTGAAAGATTGAATTTTTCTTCTACATTGATGGGGTCCCCACCGGGAGACCTAAATCTTCATTATTAGTTATATTAAAAACTGTTATTAAAAAGTAAACAAACCATTTTGTATGATTTAGCTATACACCTTTAATTATTTCATGAAATAGCTCATCAAAACATATAATTGAACAATACTTTAGGATTTAACAGGTTAAGTAATTTCATGAAATAACTAGTTACATTATGACATAACTAAATAATGTAACGGTAATATGTATAATTTTGAATAGTTTTATTAATCTCCTTACACAATGAAAGCCATTTTAAGTATGTAAATAAATATATTATGTAAATGCTATTCAGATATGTATGGGCTAATAACTACTCTAGAACTACTGGGCTCTCTCTATTCTGCTATGACTTTATCAAGTTTGTTAAGCTGCATCCTAAAGATATCCGCCTAACATTAAAGATCCATTTACTTTTGTATTTTATTATTGCCAAGGATTTGTCAAGTAATTAAGTTTGTCTCAGTTTGACTGATTCAAAAATTTCTTCTTATGCTTCATTTTATTACTTGATCTTGGTTATATGTAAAACTGCTTTGCTTAAGATTTATACATTGGCTTCTTTTCTAATAAGGGAATCATGTATAAAATAGATACCCGGCAAAACTGCATGGTGTGTAACATGCATGAGATGAAAACTTTGGCACATATCATGCTAACATGTCCACTTTATAAAGTTAATAGGGAAGCTTTTTTGCCATTACATCTGGTATCACTAGAATGGTCTGAAAATACAAATATAACGTCAATCATCAAAATTAACAACAAAAATGAGGCAAAAAACTATACTATTACTTTATAAACCTATTAAAACTTAGATCCTTTCATCTTAATGAGTAGTACAATGTCCTATTTTTAATAGATAATTTATCGTTATTTTATCAAATCATTTCTTGACTTCCTAAAAACTGTTCTCTTATTTATGATTTACGATTATTTATCATTTCTATTATTATAATACGACACACGGCTAAAATCAATTGACAGCGCGCCAAAAATCTGTGAGGGAAAGAATTCTATTGGTTCAGACCGACCACGCTCCTTTCCCCTCCTCCTCATGCCAACCTCGGTAAAAAAATACCTTTTTCGTAAATAAAATCATAAAAAAGCAACACTGGTTGTAAATATATTTGTAACCTCGCGTCGCTTTATTTCCCTCATTGTGCATAATCTGTTTGAGATCGTTTCGTTTCATTCCAATCTGTTCAATTCATCCAATTATTACGTTGTAATATGATCTGAGTGCCTATATTTGACGCATGAACATTGACGTATTCTTCAAGCATTTCTTGCTATTTGAGTACAGCGCAGGGTCTGTGGTTTGTCACCCAAAAGATAGCATTTTTTTTTTTTGGAAAATCCCATGTCTTTCATTAGATGACAGTCTTGACTTTTTTAAGTCATGAATGCATTTGTGTATATATTGTGTCATATTATTTCTAAAATATGAAACAATACGCATTCAATTATACAAACTTGACACAAAAAAAGGAGTTCGTTTTGGAAAAGAGTGATTATTGCAGACGATTTATTTAAATTGACAAATTTTATCATACAACTATATATATAATATATATATATATATATATATAATATATTATTATATATATATATATTATATATATATATATATATATATATATATATATATTATATATATATATAATATATATATATATATATATATATATATATATATTATATAATATATATATATATTATATATATATATATATATATATAATATATATATATTATATATATATATATATATATATATATATATATATATTATGATCCATCGCATTAGGTAATTAACAACTTTAACTCCACTTAATTCATACTTCCCGAACAAATTTAAAGCAACACTCAGTTGGTCAATTTATAAAATACAACAATTTTCTACTTAAAACGTAAATAAATATTTTAAAAAAAAATAAAAAAAATGCAATATCAAATGAAACAAATAATAAAAATCAAAACATAACCTGACTTACAGTGTTGCCAGAGTAGGGAATTTTTTTTGTTAATTAAAAGAAGGGATTTTTTTGTTAAAAAAATAGGGTTTAAAGCATTGAGATTTTGGCGGGCTGTCAATTGATTTTAGCCGTGTGTCGTATTATACAAATAAGTGATTATTTTTCTTTAAAATAAATATTCTTAAATTAATATATAGCATCTGTTATAATTTTATGTTATTATTTAGTAATAATGTATGTCTAACTCTATTTGTATGAGTATTGTACTTATAGACAAATATATTCTATTCTATTCTATACGTTAGCTGTTTGTACTTATCATTTGTTTCAGTTGTTGCTCGAGCTATTCATTCTCTGAGTAAAATAGGAGATGAACTCTATATAGAACCCACAAACAATGATCTGATACTGTGCTCTGTAAGCTCAGCACAGTCTGCTATGTGTGAGTTCAGAATGTGTAGGAGTTTCTTCTCTTCCTATAACTACACAGTTGAAGATGGTGATATCAAATGTAAAGTTGCTATGAAGGTATGTTTCTGTTTGCTAATTTATTTCTCTAGTATCTGTGAAAAGATTACTCGTATTAATTATGTATTGCTTTATCTAAAAGTATGCTATGTACTGAAAATTAATGTAAAATATAATAATATACATAATTATAGAAGATATAGGAAAAAAATTAAATTAAAACATGCTTTTTGCAAGAGTAAAAGGCTCTGAGAGCTTTGTTCATGATATGTTAGGGATTCAAAGCAGGGTTATATACCTGAGCCTTGTATGAGTCATTGACTTTTCTTAGTATAACTCCTTTTAACATCCACCCATACCTAATTCTTCTTTTATCCCTTCTTTCTCTCTCTCTCTCTCTCATTCATACCCACTCCCTATCATTAAATGCTATTTCTTACTTTACAAATGTGTAACTCTATCTGACATCATGAGTGTTACAACGACTTTAAATCAATATTTCCAACCTCTAAAACCTCATAGCAAGCATAAAAATCCTTTTCTACTTGTTTATTTATTTAAATAATATGTAGATCATATCATCAAAATAGTATATTCTACTATGCAGCAAAGGAAACATTGCCGACTTCTGTCAGCAGTTTCCTGCATCAGCTCCACCTCTGCAGGCAAATCTATAATTTATAAAACTCATCTGCAAAACTCCATTTTTCTGTCTATTAGCACAGTATACTATTGTCCAATTGTGGTACATCCTTTATATTACTTCCTCAGTAATGACAATAAAATTAGAAAAAATTGTTATTTATGCACCAAGGAAGTAAAGACTACTATTATTTGTCTGAGTAGTTAGTTGGTTCCTCAGGCAAATGCTGTGGAAACCAAAGATTTTAACTCCTGATGCAAAGCCAAGTTTTTTTAACTTCCAAGGCCAAATCAAGGGAGGTAATTGCGAGGGAAAAGAAAATTTTACTCCCAAGGTGCATTAAAAATTTTATTTCCAGACGTTGACGTCATTTAACTGTTGTTATATTTTTATTTTCATACGTTTTGCTGTATTTTATTTTAATTTTTGTTGAGGCTTGGACCCCTTAATAAATTTTGAAGGTGGTGCCCCCCCCCCCCAAAAAAAAATTGCTTTAAACAGATTCTTTTGGCCTGAAACGGATTTTGAGTCAATAGTGATACAAAATGATAATTTTTGCTCTTTTAAATTTAGAGGAGTAAATTTTTCACTCCCAAGGGAGTGAAAAGTAACTTTTTCTCCCTTAGGAGTGAAAAGTGCTTCTTTACTCCCTAAAAACTAGTCAATAAACTTCACATTATATACCGCAGGGAGATAAAATAATTAAAAATTATTATTTTGGCATGGAAAAAGTTAAAAAATTGTACAAAAG
Organism: Microvelia longipes; assembly: GCA_018340805.1. Lineage (NCBI taxonomy): Eukaryota > Metazoa > Arthropoda > Insecta > Hemiptera > Veliidae > Microvelia > Microvelia longipes. The sequence goes on from JACMZG010000008.1 coordinate 329,865, forward strand.
ACCATTTTCCAAGTGTAGTTCATTTTTGACATTACAATAACTTATGGACTATGCTCTTAGTTGTTGCAGCCCTTATGGCTATGCTCTAGTTGCCAACAAATACTTGCAGTCCTTAATGGACTATGCTCTTAGTTGCCAACAAATACTTGCAGTCCTTATGGACTATGCTCTTAGTTGCCTACAAATACTTGCAGGGATATGCTCTTGCCACAAATACCCTTATTATGCTCTTAGTTGCCTTATGCCTTTATGCCTTAGTTGCCAACAAATATTGCAGCCCTTATGGACTATGCCTTAGTTGCCAACAAATACTTGCAGTCCTTATGGACTATGCTCTTAGGTTTGCCAACAAATAAATACTAAGTCCTGTATGGACTATGCTCTTAGTTGCCTACACTTATGGACTATAGTTGGCACTATGCTCTTAGTTGCCAACAAATACTTAGCCTTATGGCTATGCTCTTAGTTGCCAACAAATACTTGCAGCCCTTATGGACTATGCTCTTAGTTGCCAACAATCTTGCACCTTATGGACTTAGTTGCCAACAAATAAGTCCTTATGGACTATGCTCTTAGTTGCCACAAATACTTGCAGCCCTTATGGACTATGCTCTTAGTTGCCAACAAATACTTGCAGCCCTTATGGACTATGCTCTTAGCAATAATAATACTTGCAGCCCTTATGGACTATGCTCTTAGTTGCCAACAAATACTTGCAGTCCTTATGGACTATGCTCTTAGTTGCCAACAAATACTTGCAGTCCTTATGGACTATGCTCTTAGTTGCCAACAAATACTTGCAGTCCTTATGACTATGCTCTTAGTTGCCACAAATACTTGCAGCCCTTATGGACTATGCTCTTAGTTGCCAACAAATACTTGCAGCCCTTATGGACTATGCTCTTAGTTGCCAACAAATACTTGCAGTCCTTATGGACTATGCTCTTAGTTGCCAACATACTTGCAGCCCTTATGGACTATGCTCTTAGTTGCCAACAAATACTTGCAGTCCTTATGGACTATGCTCTTAGTTGCCAACAAATACTTGCAGCCCTTATGGACTATGCTCTTAGTTGCCAACAAATACTTGCAGTCCTTATGGACTATGCTCTTAGTTGCCAACAAATACTTGCAGTCCTTATGGACTATGCTCTTAGTTGCACAAATACTTGCAGTCTTATGGACTATGCTCTTAGTTGCCAACCTTGCACCTTATATGCTCTTATTGCCAACAAATACTGCAGCCCTTATGGACTATGCTCTTAGTTGCCAAAAAATACTTGCAGTCCTTATGGACTATGTCTTAGTTGCCAACAAAATACTGCAGTCTTATGGACTATGCTCTTAGTTGCCACAAATACTTGCAGCCCTTATATGTCTTAGTTGATACTTGCACTTATGCCTTAGTTGCCTAACAAAATACTTGCAGTCCATGGACTATGCCTTAGTTGCAAACTTGCCCTTATGGACTATGCTCTTAGTTGCCAACAAATACTTGCAGCCCTTATGGACTATGCTCTTAGTTGCCAACAAATACTTGCAGTCCTTATGGACTATGCTCTTAGTTGCCAACAAATACTTGCAGTCCTTATACTATGCTCTTAGTGCCACAATACTTTCACTAACCTTGTGTTTGTTTTACAGTCGTGCCTGGGTGTATTCAAGAACCCTCACTGTGCAGATAAGCAAGTAGAGAGCTGTGAAATCAGGTTCAAATCTGAAGGAACCGTCGTCATATTTTATATTAAATACACCAATGCTTCCACTAAGAAATTCTTTCTTCCTATCATTGATTGCGAGAAAGTAGAGGTGAGTGAGAATATAATAAGTTGTTTGTAATTTTGTGTTAAACAGATTATAGATCTATGATTATTATTGCTTCTATCTTGTATATATTGTGAATACACAAGCTAGAAGCTTTGTGGCCGTTTTGTGTAAACTAAAATATGCCAAACAATAAAAGTGACTGTTGGATGCAGAAGGACCTCGAAGGGCTTCTTATAGGCATTCGTTATAGGCATTCTATAACAATTGGAACCAGTTTAACTTCATCAGACCCTCAAATAACTTAGTTATGATGTCATCACCAATAAGTAAAAAGGAGTTTTTTTTTTTACTATACAGTGAGTAAAAAAAGGAGTATAGTGGGTAATAAAATTAATCAATGCTACGTATATCTTATTGTATATATGTTTATGCCTATATGGTCTAAAGTCTAAAGGGGCCTTATCATCTGGTTGCCTGCTCTTGAGGCCTGTGAAGCAAGGTGATAAAAATGTACTAAATATTACATTTAAACATTACACAGCTATTTTCACATGACAAAGTGCAATGTAAAAATAAATACTGTATCAACAACTATGTGAACTCGAAGAGGCCATAGCAAGGCGATGCAAATTTCCTAAATACACGGCAAAACGCCATGTATCAACAAATAATTATAAAACAAATAACACAAAAGAACAATAATGTGACAGTGAAGTGGACACAGGCGCAGAGGGGCTGACTACGGGCAAAGGCCTCTATTCTATTGAAATTTTGTTTATCATAATTTGTATTACATTAGTTTTACAACTGCAAAATACAAGCAAGTCTATCTAAAATGGAGGTCTATCTGCCAAGGATTTATGGAGTTAAGGTTATTATTTGTTCCAGAGCAGCCTTCCTTTGCCTTCTGTATATAAGGTTATCGATGTTGTTAGGTTTGTTATCATTTGCCACTGCCACTTGTTTGATAATATTAACATATAGCTACTTATGATAATATTTGTTCAAGGGGTTTAGCTAGTAGTCGATTGACATAGGCTTGGAAGGCAACCATTTTATGTGAGAAGAAGCGTGTATAACAGTATCAGTGGTGGTTGGCTTAGGTTTTTTTTACTGAAGTTTATTTTTTTTACAACATACTTTAAGGTGAGGGTAATTCTCTAGTTAGCTTAAGTGAAACTGCCTTTTTTCCATGTTCAACTGAACCTTCAAATTGAAATCAAATCTATCTCAAGCCTTGTCTACAAATATTTCTTGGCTTCAAGTTGATTTGAAGCACCTGGGTTAAGCCATTGTTACTGCAGGGGATTGCAATAATAACAACTTATTATTGTTTGACTTCCACGTCTTCACTCTGTTGCAGGCTAACTATGAAAAAGATACACCTAATAGAATTGTTGCTTCATCTAAATTATTGGCTTCATCTTTTAAAAACTTTCGAACAAATGAAGACGAGATAACTGTAAAAGTTTCTCCTGATAAAATAGTTATCAAAAATCATTTGGAACCTGGCAGAGGTGAGTATGAAGTTCTTATTATACTTTGCATGTCTGAAGGTTAATAATTTTCTCCACTTAAGTATAGTAACTGGGTTGTTTCTCTTACAAATATTATCAATCCACTAAAACTGTATCATCTCTAATACTTGGAATAACTATCCTGTTATTTTATAAAGTTGTTTTATAATTCAATAAAAAGTTGTTTCAAACGTAGTTATAGTTATAAAACTATATTTTTGTTGACAATTTGTTTTTATATGGCAAGATATTCTATGGGAGACTAGGTGGCTCCCAAGGAGCCATTGTGCATTGCAGGCAAGAGTCAAAGCATCTTGTTTTGAATTCGGTTATAAATAATTGAAACTATACTACTACCATACCTAAAAATTAAATTAAAACTGATTTCAGATAAAGGACTAATGAGAACAGAGCTTAGTTTCCAGCCAAGTGAATTTGACTGCTGTTCGATAGGAGTTTCAACTGCTGTTACTTTTACGCTTAAAGAAATGAGAGCTGCAATTAATTTTGCTGAGCCAGGCAATCTTCCTGTTACTATCAACATCACTAAACCTGGAGAGTGAGTTATCATTGTCACTTCTGTCAAACTGGGGGCTTTTTCTAAACACTGAGAAAAACAGTTTTTGCTAGCTGTCTAAGGTAGAAGCTAGTGTTAATCCTTATGACTCAAAGTGCTTAATTTGATCCAGTGAAGGTAAAGTAAAGTTACTTTAGCTTTAACTAAGAACAACGTCTGTCTCACAGTAAAACCAAGCTTTCCTACTTTTCAAACCATAAGACACATCATTTATTATTATTTTAATGTAGCTACCATTACTTTATTATATCGAGGGTCCTAAAGTCTACCTTAATCCATGCTCATTTTGGGTCAAAGATCATATGAGAGTTCCTGACATTGTACAATCTTAGATTCACATGCTTAATGTCACTTTCAAATGGCACTGCAAGTAAGGAAGGATTTTACTAAACCTTCATACCTATTATTCAAAGATCCCAATATAAATTTGGTTAATGGAATAAAATCTACCTCATCTTGAGGCATATATATGGGGGTAGGGATATTATTGCTATTAGTTCCTTTTTAAAATTTGTTTCTATAAATGCATCAAAGTACTATCAATGTACTCTTTATCTACATGTATCTATGTACCATCAGTCTAAATCTAGTTTATTTATGTTTTTAGCCCAATAGTTTTGAAAGTAGCATATCAACCTGCGTATGAATCAACTTACATAATATCAACTCTTAGAGCTTCCAGGATGGATTTAGATTCTTCCAGTACTGTGTCTCAAAACTCATCTGTGCCTAGTAGACCTGGGAGACAGTCTGTTAGGGGAACAGTCCATGTAGATGTCCACCCTGATCCAGGTCCAAGTAGATCTTGTATCCAACGGAATTCAGACGAGTCAATGAAATATGTGGATGTCCATGCAGAGGTGGGTCCAAGTATGTCTCGTATACACCAGAATCTAGAAGAATCAGTTAATGCAATCGAAGTTATGCAAGTTGAAGAAAATCACCTCTCTCACTCAAACCCTCCAAGAAACACTCAAACATATCAACCAACTTTACATCAATTTAGTCAATCGGTTAATCAAGACCAGCACATGGATGTTGACAACCAACATATAAATATGGATGTAATAATGTCAATATTCCAAAGATGTTTTGTAAAAAGTTTTATATTTACTTCAGTTCAAGGGCATGATGTTATTCTAGCTGAACCATCTGATACTGAGTAGAGCTAAGGATTAGATCCCAAGTTTTGTCGACTTAACACTTAGGTGTTTATACTTTTGGTTCTTTTCAAATAGGTACATTACAAATGTAATGTGTAGCGAATAAAGATCCAAATCCAAGATTTTATCTGAATTATTCGTTTTTAAGTGTTTTTAAACCTCCTTTTTAAGTGATTTTTACCAAACTGTCTGTCTGTAAGTGTTTATTACTGTAGCACCTTGTTTGTTTAACATGCTCAAGTTTAAACTTAGTTTAAAAAAATGATGGTTCTTGTTCTGATTTCAACTTGTCTATAGGCAATACAATTTTGACTAAAAAATGAGAAAATAAATAAGCATTGGCAGTGTAAAGTTACTTTTTATTTTTATACATGAGAAATAAAAAAATATTGATGAAGTATTGTTAATTTAAAACTTGCGTTATGTGTTAGTCTCTAATTAAAAATTAACTTGGATGTGGAGTACCCATATATGCTTTGTCTCACAACTTTGGATTCCTTTGACTCATCCTCAGAATGTGTGATATACCATCTTGGCATATGATATCTTCAGGTTGAGCCTATTGAAGCTTCATAATTGATTTCCTGCTATTGCAAAATACTATCTAAATAATTTAATACAAGTGAATATACTAAGCAAGTATGTTTAGCTCTATGGTTTAGCTGATGAACTAACCTTCATTTAATCGAGCAAAAGATTTACTAGTTGTTAATTTGATCATGGATCATATTGTAAAATATTAATTATACATTTTGTATACATTATTAAACCCTCTGCTTAGTGATTTTAAATTTACCAATCAATCCTCCGTACTGTGTATGTAATGATTTAATGTATTTTAAATTTTTTTTAAACTAAATTTGTAAATAAAATGTATTACTATAAGATTTTTATTATTTGTCCTTGGCTAATTAGATGTTTTCAAAAAATTATTCAAAAACTCAAAATATCTTTGAGTTGATTGAATTAATTTCAACAGGTTCTTACTTACATTTCTCACATGTTTCCTTAAAGGCAGATGAAAGGCAGCTTGATTCTATTAAAGATTGGGCCATAGAGGAATATATAGTACTATCAGTGGACTGGGCTGTAATAAAAACACAAGATCTTTATGCTTCTTTTAAGCAAATTTTTATGTAATTAATGGCATAATCAATGACTTTGGTGTTTTATTCAGCTATATATACTAACTCCACTGCTCAGTTTTATTTTCAAAACAAGAATGATAATTAAAATTATTTGATTCAATGAAATAATTTATCAAGATCTATTAATAATTGTCAGAATTATTTATTTACTTCTTTTTTATTTATTTATTTTAATCCTTGAAAGAGGGAAGTATAAGTTGATCAACTAGTTGTGTTACAACTTTTGTTGTAAGTTTAACATAGTGAAAGTTTTTCTTATTTACGAACGAGAGGGATAATTTTGAAAGAATGTTAGTGAGTTACGATGCCTAATTGGCACGATATTTGATTGATGTTTGTACGTCTCGCAATTACTGCTGTAAAAAATGGACCGATGGTCAAAATTTTCAAAATGGCAAAAATTGTGAATTTAAACAAATTAAATTACAAGGAATATATCTAGTAATGTTTCGTTGAATAGCTCTTGATTAGTAGAACAAAATATGTTATATAAAAAACTCAACATGGTGGCCATAATTTTATACAATAATAAGTTTTTACTAATTTTATTAGAATCCAATATAAAGATCAAGTGCAATGTATTTTAGATACTTAGCAAGCCATTATTTTCTACACATAATTCACTATGCATAAATAAGCTATTCTACTATGTATATTATTACTATTTGCAATCTAGCGAGCGAAGCAAGCCCCTTTTTAATCTCAGGCTTAATCAAGGGGACTTTAGTTCTATAAAAAGTTTTGACTTTTATAGAACTTTCCAGTGCTACAAAGAACAAACCCCTTTTTAATATGAATAATTAATTAAAAACAAACGCAATCAAAGCTAGCCCTTTTATATTCGTACTATTAATTCATGTGAACGAAGCGATCCCTTTTTCAGCTTATAAAATTCCTAATACAGGCACTTAGTGAGCCCTTTTTTAGCACATAAAATGTTAAATGCACAGATCTAGCAGGCTCTTGTACCTTACATTATGAGGTAGATATAATGAACTGAATTTTACACGTTACCATTTTGCAAGCTAAGCGAGCCTCTAATTATCTTTATATTTAAAGTTTTTGCTAGAACGCAAAAACTATACATTTTTTGCATTCTAGTAAGCGAAGCGAGTCCTTTTTAATGAACTTAATATTGAGCCTTTTTTATACGCTCTTTTACATATTCATAGCAATCTTGTGAGACTGTTATTTATTATTTTTATTTCATCTATTCTACTAATATGAGTTTCTGATGCAATGCATAACTAGTTTATGCCTTAATTAAAAAGAGAGCAACAAATTATTTTTGAGACTTAATGAGATGATAGTAGATAGATTTGAGACTAGAGTAAACATTATAACTGTTGTAAATTGTAAGAATAAGGGCGAATGGTTTTTGAGAAAACAATAATTTTATAACTGATGTTGCAAATAGGAAAGTCCTTGAATAAATTAAGTATATCCAGAAAAAAGGATGGGTTAAAGTTTCTCCTGAATGCTTCTGTTTCCAATTTTATATAGTATTTTTCATTTAATACATTTCTATCTTGTTGGTTGGAGGAGCAATGATATAGAATAAGCTGGACATCCTGAATTTAATTTTTTTACACTTGCCTCACTGAGGATTTTTTGTTAACGTACCTTAACCCTTTAACTTTGGTTTTAGTGCAGTTTTTAAATTGTTTTAAAACGCGAAATTTCATAAGATGCGCAAATCTTATTTTAGACGCAACTACCGACTTAAACACTATTTTATTTTCTCTATGTGGAATCATAATTTATTTCTTTAATAAATTATTAAGTAAGTTTAAATGCTTCTTATAATATATTTAAATAATTTATAAATGCAAAAGATTAAGTTGAGAACACTGATAGTTAGTGACAGAGACAGGTTAGGTTCATGTGTGCTCCTTTTTCGTCCACAACGTGGTACAACGTTTAGTGTTTAATTATTTTTTATAATACTTTGTGAATAAAATACATTTTCAACATGACTAACCCAATGTCTAAGAAGAAGAAGGTATGTTAGAGTTTATTTTGACCATTAATTGTTTATATTTTAACCAAATTTGAAGACAACGTGAAAGTTGAATGTATGCCGTGCTTTCGTACATTTTATTTTTCTTGTGACTGAGGTTCCGGTTTGTTTATTGCTTACCTCATTTAAGTACTATTTATTTAGTCAATACTGATTTATGTTCATGTTTAGTTTTTATGTAAATTACTACAGGTATTAGATAGGCAGTACGAAATCATGAAATGTGTGTGTCTGGGTGTAGTATAACCTAGTCTACACATTCAGCTCCCTTACTTGACCCTATATTCGGTGTCTCAAATGTCCATTAAGCTATATATTGTAATATTAGACAATTCTTTGTGTTAAGGTCGATGAAGTGGGATGTTATGTGACATCCTGTGGTCGATTAAATGCCCCAATAAATCAATTATAGTTACACACATTAAAAAAGTAAAAATCAGTGGCAAACACACATTCTGACCTGCTTTCCTAGAGGGACCAGCTAAATCAATTTGCTGATAAGAAGGGGACTATCGGCTAAATCAGTTTCAAGTTCTTAATCATATATTTTGCAATGTACAGTAACACTGTCTTTTAGTACTAGGCAAGATCTCTAGTTATAAATGACATTGTCTTTAGATTGGCATTGTATATTCTTCTCTTTTATTAATATTCATAAACCCATGTACTGTTCACTTGTCCTTTGATTGATAATATGTGGTGGTCGCTCATGATACTTTAGACTAGCCAAGGATTCTCTTGGCCTCCTTCAAATAATAAAAATTTACTGTTAGACAAAAACTTTCGGCACAAATTTATAATAGAAATTAATTTTGAAAAAGTAACTAATTTTTAAACAATGCACAGTCGTACCCCGCAGCTATATCTCAACTGTAAGAAGTTTCTCAAGAAGAACAAAACACATAAATACTTGTATAAAGTTATTGAACTACAAAACTAAAATTATTATTTAATATTTCAAGATATTCAAAATTGAAAAAAAGAAGATTCATCATGCATGTTATGTCATCACGATGGTACATGCAGAAAAGAATATATCTTCTTTACTGAAGAGAGAAAAAATATTCATAAGTCATAACATAATAATTGACTTAATAAATATAACAAAGGTAAATGAACTCAAAAAACTAAGGGGTCACCAAACAAAAGAAGTTCCATTGACATTATGTAACTTTATTTGAATTAGCCCTGAGAATAATTATTAATTAATCAGTTTTTAAACTCTTTACCTTATTGAAATCTTGTTTTAGTTTGTAGCTGATGGAGTATTCAAAGCTGAACTTAATGAATTTCTGACTCGTGAGTTAGCTGAGGAAGGTTACTCCGGTGTAGAAGTCCGTGTAACTCCACAAAGAACAGAAATTATTATTATGGCTACCAGAACTCAAAACGTACTTGGAGAGAAGGGTAGACGTATTCGTGAACTCACTGCTGTTGTACAGAAGAGGTTCAATTTTGAGCCTTCCTCCCTCGACCTCTATGCTGAGAAAGTAGCTTCTAGAGGTCTCTGTGCTATCGCTCAGGCTGAGTCTCTTAGGTATAAACTTATTGGAGGACTCGCTGTCAGAAGGTAAATCAATCATAGTAATATCATCATTTTATCATTTTGTACCTAAAGCTAAGGGCATAACTTACATCCAAGTTACTTATGTCTTGGTGTAACTAAACTTAAATGACATAATTACATTTAACATGTACAGTTAAAACAATCCATTAAGGGAATTAGCATAGAAAGAATATGAAGTGTATGAACTAATAATATACTAAGGCACAGCAAAAGTTAGCCTAATCAAGTCAATAATATACAGAATAGCAATTATTTATTGAAGCTCTGGTTACAAAAATAAAAATTGCTAGGGGGACCCTGCAACGTTTCCTCATCTCCCTACTTCAGATTCCCTTCGCTCACTTAAATTTATAATCCAAAACATTTTAAAACTCGTCTCCTCACTCTTCACTCATCAATATAAATATATACTACTACTAGTATTACCGAAATTCACTCAAGTGGATTATTTTATGATTTTTTACAATTTAGAAAAACATATACCAGCAATTTAATGAAAATTGAACTAATGCTAATGATAAGATTAAACTTGGCACATAATATGTGCCATGCTACTACTATGTTTATATTAATATGTGCTGTATTAACATATTATTTTAGTCTTATACATGGGTGTCAAATCTCAAATTGATTGCAAATTTTGTTTGCTTGTTACTGTTTTTTTGAAATTTTTGTTGAATCATTACTGTGGGTTAACGACGTCATAATAAATATTTTCCGGATAGCACAACTACACCTATAGACTGATTTTTGTACTAAGTTTCAACTCTCTAGCATACATACGCTGGGAGCTACAATAATTACAGACAGACAACTTTGAGAAAACTACTTTGGTGGCCTTAAAAATACCTGAAACAAATAATTCTGGCAACAACCCTGTTTCAGATTTTTTTTGCCAACTCAATACTTATCCTATATCCTATATATACCTAGGATGCAAACGGGGAAAAGTAAAAATTTGCCAGAAGGTTTGAAGATTTCTTCAAGGCCTTAACTCTCATTTCTTCCCTAAATTAACTTCACTGCTTGTCCTACAGAGATAATAGTAAACTGAAGAGCCCTAAGGTCTCCCACAATGGGCTTAAGATTTTAACTATTCAAAAAGTTTAACCCAATCTTTGATAAAAACCTGTATTGGAAAATGTATCTGTATAACTGATTTAATACAGATAAAGATAAACATTTAAACATATGTTTATACTCTGAGAGTCTTCATGATTATAATAGATGTTTTAATGTTTCTGTGATTTATAATATATAATAAGTGTTTAATATTTCTGTGAATATATAGTAAGTATAATATTCTGTGACGTATATATGCTATCTTCTTAGCCTTGGATTGTAAGCCTCGTTACGGGCTAGTTGCTTCTTAAGCAAGTGTATATAAACTTGTGAATTTGCAAACTCGATTATTATGGCCTTTTTGTTGAAGTCAACCAACATTAATTCAACCTTTGAGAACCAGATGTTCTCTTATTTTGAAGAGAAGGTATTATAATCTAAGTGCCGGACCTAAATATTTGTGACTCATTTGGGATTACTTCAAACCAAATTTTTCTAAAAATATACCTTAAATTATAAAGGAAAATAGTCTGCTTGTTCAGAGCGGAGTTCTTCATATGATAGCGCATGCTCAAAATTTTATAAAATCGCACAAATTTCAATTTTATTGAAATAAGTGGTTCCCTGTGGGTCGTGTGCAAAACATGAAGAGAACATTTTTAAGGTGATAATATGTTCTATAAAATGAGGTTGTATCATCAAAATCAGATGACTAGAACAAAGTGATGGCTCTTTCTGAAACACAAAAAATGGTTAATTTATGCAAAGTCAGCAAATTTCTTAAAAAAAGTATTGGCTTTTGGGATTTTTTGGACCATTTAACAAATGTCATAACTTAAGTTCTGTTACCCGACTTTGACCAAAAACAATTGTTTTATTGGAAATTTAATCAGCTTTAAAAATTTGTTAATAGGTTGATAGTTTATTGATAGTTGATAGTTGTTGATAGGTTGCAATCAAGAAGTGGTTAGTGTAACATCGGATGCGCAAATATTTATTGAAAGTAGTGAGTTTTTATAGAGATATGATTACAAAATTCTGAACAGCGATTTATTAAATTGAGTGCGACAAGTAAGAAAAATTTCAAAAATTTTTAACGGACTTTTTGAATAATTGAACTTGAAAAATAACAATAAAACACGTGTTGTTAAAAAATTAAGAAATTGGTAGAAAAGTTCAGTAGAGGGGAAGTTATTGTTTTCATTTAGTGCGCAGTGGATCTCTGCGCATAGGAAATTCAGAAGACCTTACTATAGTGTAATTATCACTTCTATACATATCAACTAACTATTAATTAAAATAATTTATATTGTCCCTCAATAAAAAAATTGAGTTAATACTAACTATATAAAAACAAATATTATAACAATTATTTTTCATCAATACTAGTAACGATTTTAAAAATTAAGATTTAGAAATAAAGTAGTATAAAGTTATACATTATTAACTATATAATATAGAGAGCGATATATAAGTAACATACAAAATGAGTGAAGAAATTTAAATAACGCGTTGCACGATTTAAGAGAATCATTTCAAAATGAAATGCGGGTCATGTTCACAGAACTTAGAGGCAACATAAAAACGGATCTAGAAGAAATAATGGAAAGAGAAAAGAAAAGAATGGATGAGCATGACAAAAGAATTGGTTATCTGGAAAAAATGGTTTTTAGAAAGAATATTATTATGCATGGGTTGGGAGACGTAGAGGAAAAGGATTTGGAACTTATTATCTTAAATATCTTTAAACACGTCATGAAGTTAGATATAGAAGAATCGGATATAGACTATATAGAAAGACTTGGCATGTCGGAAGGAAGCAGTGCTACCAACCCTGTTCGAGTAATGTTTTTATCATTAAAAAAGAAAATGCTTGTCGTAAATAACAAAAATCTAGTTAGAGATTTAGATGGAGATATAAGAATAGTTGAAGACTACGTTGAACACGTAGAAAAAAGAAGAGATTTAATCCCGAAAATGCTTAAAGCGCGCGAAAATACAAATACGCTGTAATAAACTACGATAAATTAATAGTAAAAGATTTTAAAAACAATGGAAAAGATAAGTATAACAAGGATCGACCAAAAAGACCTCTAGATAAGTCGCCAATAACAGAAAAGAAAAAGAGAACAAAATAAAAACCAAAAACCGGCAAAAACACAAACAACTCTCTGCAAGGAAGCATAAAAAAATTTCTAAACGCAAGAGAAAACGAAAGCAAAGTAGAGCAAAGAGAAACTTCTGATAAAAGAGAAGAAACCAATAGAACATCAATCAAAAGCGATGACAAAAACGTGGGTAATTATGAAAAAGCTGAAGCCTCTAATCAAGAAGTGGCAGAGGTACAAATCGGCGGAACATAGCAATTAGTAAATAGAAAAGAAAACATAATAAATAGAAAGAAAATTAATAGAAAAGAACACTAAGAACAGTAATAGTAATTTTATTGTATACACTTATAACTGCCAAACACTAAGAAGTGACTGCAACTGAAAGAGCTTTGTCGGAGACAGAAAATATAGATTGGGACATAATAGGGCTTAGCGAGGTTAGACGAGATAGAGAAGAGCTAAAAGATCTGAACAACGATGTCGAATTCTACGTAAATGGCAATGGATATACTGGAGGAACCGGTTTTCTGATTAATAAAAAGGCAAATATGTATCTGCTTATAATCATATACACATAGAATATCAAAAGTCATACTAAAACTTAACAAGGCTCAAGGAGGCGGAAGATTGCAAATCCTTCAAGTATACGCACCTACCTCAGATGCTCCAGATGAAGAAATAGACGCATTCTATGACTTATTGCAGGTAGCCTTAGATGATAGCCGCTGTAAGTATACAATGATCATAGGAGACCTTAACTCAAAAATAGGGAAGGAAAAGGGTTTTAAAACAATAGGAGACTTTGGTTATGGCACTGTAAATGAACGTGGGATGAAACTCATAGAGTTCACGGAGTCTAATAATATGTTCATTATGAACTCCTTTTTCAATAAAACAAAGAGAAAAAGTGGACTTGGGTTTCACCCGACGGACATACAAGAAATGAAATAGATTTTGCTATAATAAATAAAAAATCAATTATAACCAATGTTGAAGCAAGCGATGATATAAACATAGGTAGCGACCATAGACCGCTAAAAATAAACGTGAACATTAAAAGGAATAAATTTAGAAAAAACAAGAGAAACTTTAAATCAAAGAGAAATGAAGAAATATGTGAGAAAGAATATAAAGAAAACTTTGATAAAGAGATAAAAGATCTAAATGAAATGTCTGACTTAGAAAGTAGTACAGAAAAACTTACAAAAGCAATCAAAAGCAAGAGAATAGCTAGAATTAAAAACGCTAAAGACAACAAAGAACAATTTCCTAAGGAAATAATTAAATTGTTACATAAAGACGAAAAAATGAAAAGAGAGGGAGAGAAAAAATAGAATTTAGCGAAATTCTAAACTGATAAGGAAGAAAATAACAGAATGGAGCTATGAAAAGAAAATTAAAGAGTTAGAAAAAGTAGTTGAAAATGGTGGCAGTGTTAAAAAATATTGGAGGTCACAAGTGATAGGTAAAAATAAAATAGTTGGAATGAGAGATAAGGACGGGAATATGAAATGTGAAAAGGCCGATATAATAGATGTAATAAGTGACTTTTACAAAAATTTATATGATGATAAAAATGAAATGGAGATAAAATATAACCTTAAAATAGATGAAAAGAAGAGAGAGTACCTGAATTATGACAGAGGAAGTAGAATGGGCGATACTAAAAATTAAAAAAGGCAAAGCATGTGGGAATGATGAAATAACAGCTGAAGAGATCAAAGCAGGAGGAGAGTCTATGGTTAGTGCAATTAAATATATCTGTAACTTATGCTTGAAATAGGGTAAAGTTCCTAAAAACTGGTTAATTTCTCAATTATTATTATTATTTAAGAAAGGTGACAGGACATTGAAAATTATAGACCGATAAGTTTGCTATCTATAGTATACAAAATTTTTATGAGTATTATAGCAAAGAGAATAGACTCAAAAATGGAGCACGATATATCTACTTCTCAAACAGGTTTCAGAAAGAACTTCTCCACTTTGGACAATATATTCGTCTTAAAACAATTAATAAAAAGTGCAAATGATTATAAGTATCCCTTGATTTTAATTTTTATAGATTTCAGGAAAGCCTTCGATATGATATTTAAGAGTTGCGTAAAAGATATATTTAAACAATCAGGCGTAGAAAGAGATTACTCTAAAACAATAGATTACATATACGACAACTCGAAATGGAAATAAATTAGACCAAGAAAGAACTATAGAATTCAGAAGAGGCATAAAACAAGGCGACGTTACTTCTGGCAAAACATTTATAAAAATATTAGAAAAAGCATGCAATGAATTAGAATGGGAAGGCTGCGGCATAAATATCAATGGTAGATGGTTAAATTTATTGAAGTTTGTGGACGATTGATAGTTATAGTATGCTATTGATATTGATAGTATGTGGTATTGATAGCTAAGAGTATGAGTGAGGCAAAAAGAATGTTAAAACAATTAATAGACAATATGAAAAAGATTGGTTTGGAAATAAATGCAAGTAAGAGTAAAGTGATGATGGTCAATATAAGCAACAGACAAGATGATATTAAGGATGAAAAAGGGAACATATTGGAAGTAGTAGATGAGTTTATTTATTTAGGTGTTATGATAAGCAGTGATAGTGTAAATGATCAGGAAAAAGAGGTGAGTAGAAGAATTGCAATGGGCTGGAATGCATTTAATAAATACAGGCACTTATTCAGGTCAGATGTGAAAATGCAAGCAAAAAAGAAACTGTATAATATGTGTGTAGAACCAGTCATTACATACGGATCTCAGACTTGGACTCTAAATAGCAAGATTATAAAGAAAATAAGAACCAATCAGAGAAGAATGGAGAGATCTATGCTGAAAATTACAAGGAAAGATAAAGTGAAAAATAAAAGATCAGAGAACAGACAGGGCTTGAGGATATAGGTAAAGTAATCACTGAAAGAAAATGGAGCTGGGCAGGACATGTGGTTCGAAATAAAGATGATAGATGGACAAAAGATTTGATTGATTGGTACCCTAGAGAGTTAAAAGAAGTAGAGGAAGGCCAGGATTAAGGTGGGACCAGGAGATGAGAAAAGCATGTGATGGAGTAATGTGGCAGAGGATAGCACATATGAGATCTGAATGGAAAAGAATGAAAAAGGTTTATTCAGAAGTGTGGCTTTATCAACCCTAAATAAATGCTATTAAATTTGTATGATTAAATTTGTATGATAACTATAATTATTATTTATGCTTTTCTGCGTATTTGTTTTATTTGTATTTGTATATGATAGTTAAAATATTAAGTAAGTATTATTAAAAAGTTTGCTATTAATCAATCAAAATAATAAATTATTATAATAAATAATTTAATAAATAATAAAAATAATTAATAGTCCTAACATCTACTTAAAAAATTGTAAAGTAAATTAAGTATCTAAAAATAATAACAATAAATATAATAGAGTACTTAAATTAGTATTATGCGTATGTATGTGTGTGTATGTAAATATATGTATGTATGTACGCGTNTAGATAAGAGAGTGAGTTGAAGAAGGCCATACAACCAAAAGACAAATAATGATACAGTCATCACAAAGAACTGAGAAAGAAAGCGATATCGATATGAAGTTAGTATAAGATATTTTTAAATTCATAATAAGGACTGTTATATAAAGCAGTGATTAGTGTAAACTGATCAGAAAAAACACGATAAGATAAGTAAAATTCACATAATTGGGCTAAAACTAAGTCTTCACATACTAAACTTCCAAACGAATATTATAAAAATGAATCAGTGACACCATGTATTCAGTCAGATTGTAAAAGCAAGACAAAAAATAAAACAGTAATAAAATGTTGTGGTAGAAACCACACATATAAACAGAAATATATACGGATCTCAAAGCACACATCATGGACTCCTAGAAAAAATAATGAGTTATTAATATTATAATAAAAAATAAAAGTAATCAATGAGATGTAATAGAGTGAGAGCAAGACTATAATATCCGACTGAAAATTTAACATATAAAACGATATAAGAGATAAATATAAATACAAACAAGATCAGAAGAAACAAGAGGGGCAAGGATAATATAATATGATAAGAAGCTAAATCACTAAAGAAAGGAGCTGTGGCAGGGAACATAGTGTTCGAAATAAAGATGATAGAGTGGTACACAAAAGAGTATTAAGATTTCCTTATGTGGAACAACTAACACTAGAGAGGAAAAAGCGAAAATAGAGGACTTTCCAGGCCAGGATCTTAAGTGTAGACACCAAATTAAAAGGTATCGAGTAGAAAAGCAATTAGTGATGTGTATGATAAAGGTGCAGAGTGATAGAGCAATAGTATCAAAACAAATACCAAACAATTCAATGAGATCAGCTTTTAAGGAAAAAGAAATGACACAATAAAGGGTTATTATTTCAGAAGATAATTAAACGCCTAAGAAGATTAATAATTATTTTAATATAATAATATGAGCCCATACCAATATTGTATGAAGTAGAATATAATACTATTTTTATTTATAAGCCTTATCGCGTAAAAATGCTATTTATATAAATATGGAAAATTATTGTTATGAAATTGATGATTAAACTAATATAACTTAAGTAAAGTATATACTTATAAAAAAAATGGATTTGCTATATTAATACAACAAAAGACAATGAGATCAAACAACTTATTCATAAATATATAATTTAATTAATAATATAACAAATAAAAATAAATAGTCCTATACAATCTAAACAATAAAACATTTGACAACAATAGTAAATTGTATAGATAGAACAAACTCTAAAAATATACTAAAACAAACAACATATATATATAATAGAAGTAAACAACGAATAATATTAGTATTTCATTGCGATAGTGAGAGAATATAAGTCCGAACAACATAAAATAGAATTGTATTGTGAGTCCTACATCGCTAAGTTTAGAGATATATCTGAATCTATACGTTAGTTCATTATAATATTAAAATGTGTATATAACGTAATGGAGATAATATTTGAGTAAACCAGGAATCACTTAATTTATTTTATTAATACATTTAGATTGTAGAACTATGTTTATGTGTATATATATATGTATAATATTCAAACGTAAATATTCTGTGTCTTGATGCCAATTGTAAAATGTTTTATATTAATGAATATATAATTAGTTTTGACATGTTAGTATTTATAATTTCAATGTATTAGAATTAATTAAGAAGTAAAGGTGTAATTTGCATGATACTATTTTAAATTACCACTAAATTAAAATGTTAACAGCTCGTAAAGATGAACGTAAATTGATTGATCTAATTAAACTGACTAGTAGTCACAACTTCAATAAGTCTTATATGTCTAAGGTGACCACGGGTAAACCCCGATGTGGTCTAGATACTGTAAATATTATGCGGTACCTTGAGAGAACTAGGATAAACTTAATTTAAATTGTGATCGCTACATAGAGAATGTTACTATATTTATATCATAATTATTTATTTATTAAATATTAGTAATATAATATCATATCATAAGATATTTGCATAATTTTTAGTATAGTCTCCCAGTTTCTATTTATCACCCGTCCCATCGTTAGTGTTCAAGGATAAGAAATAAAAACAACAATTAAATAATGTAAAGTTTAACAAAATTCAATGTACTATAATAATTTAGTAGAATTCACCACTATGGTAACCCGCGACATAAAGAAATTACTCAACTCTCAAGTTGGATTAATTTATATTGATATTTTAAGCAAATTAAAGGTCTAACACACAATAACCACAAATTCAGATGACAAAAATGATCTAATGAGCTTACAAGAAAAAGACATTAAAACTTGGATACATAATATATGTGCCATGCGTAAATCATCCTCCATGTTTAATCACTATTAAGTATGTACTGCTATAACATATTTTCTATACTCTATATAATAATCAAATAAAGTAGAGTCAAAAACTCAAGAATTTGATTGCATAATTTTTGTTTGCTTGTTACGTTTTTCCATTGAAATTACACTTGTTGAATGCATGACATGGTGGTTAAGCGAGCTGTACAAAAAACACTAACAAATATCTGTATTCACCGATGAAGCACACACACCTATAGGAACGTGAATTTAGAGTACAATTCACTCTCACAGGACATACATAGCTAACGGAGCATACACAAAAACTAACCAGACAAAGACAACTTTGAAGAGTACAAAACACTCTTATCGGTGAGTACCTAAAAAGATCACATGACACAAATAATTCTGGCAACAACAACCACTATAACGTTTCAAGTTTGTATTGCCAACTCAATCACATATAAAATAACCCAGATTTTAAAGTAAACCTACACAAGATGAATCAAAACTGAAGGGGCGACAAGAAAGAGAAATATTTAACCACAAAAGGTTTATGCAAAGACTTTCTACTATCATAAAGGCCTATAGACACCTACCCATATTCTTACCCAAATACATCTCAAACTTCTATTCCATCAGCAAGATTAATAGTAAATATACCTGATAGAGCCTAAGGTCTCGAGTCACCCAACAGACGGGCGTTCAGAATTTCAAGCGGTCAATTACAAAGAAAGTTAAACCCAATCTTTGATAAAAACAAACACCTGTAATGGAAAATCATCAATCTGTATAACAACAGATAATACAGATAAAGAAAAACATTAACATATGTTTATACTCTGAGAGTCTTCATGATTATAAAGATGTTTTAATGTTTCTGTGATATATATAATAAGTGTTTAATATTTCTGTGAATATATAGTAAGTATAATATTCTGTGACGTATATATGCTATCTTCTTAGCCTTGGATTGTAAGCCTCGTTACGGGCTAGTTGCTTCTTAAGCAAGTGTATATAAACTTGTGAATTTGCAAACTCGATTATTATGGCCTTTTTGTTGAAGTCAACCAACATTAATTCAACCTTTGAGAACCAGATGTTCTCTTATTTTGAAGAGAAGGTATTATAATCTAAGTGCCGGACCTAAATATTTGTGACTCATTTGGGATTACTTCAAACCAAATTTTTCTAAAAATATACCTTAAATTATAAAGGAAAAACATAGTCTGCTTGTTCAGAGCGGAGTTCTTCATATGATAGCGCATGCTCAAAATTTTATAAAATCGCACAAATTTCAATTTTATTGAAATAAGTGGTTCCCTGTGGGTCGTGTGCAAAACATGAAGAGAACATTTTTAAGGTGATAATATGTTCTATAAAATGAGTGTTGTATCATCAAAATCAGATGACTAGAACAAAAGTGATGGCTCTTTCTGAAACACAAAAAAATGGTTAATTTATGCAAAGTCAGCAAATTTCTTAAAAAAAGTATTGGCTTTTTGGGATTTTTTGGACCATTTAACAAATGTCATAACTTAAGTTCTAGTTACCCGACTTTGACCAAAAACAATTGTTTTATTGGAAATTTAATCAGCTTTAAAAATTTGTTTCTTTATGTTTTGCGCATGATCTACGGGGAACCACTTATTGCTAGAAAACTGGAATCTGTGCGATTTTATAAAATTTTGAGTATGCGCAGTGATAGGCCTTGCTTGATCCACTTTTGATAGGCTAACTATGTTTTTTCTTCATAATATAAGGTATATTTTCAGAAATTTTTTGTTGAAAGTAGTACAAAAAGAGTCACATTTTTTAGGCCTGTCTCTTGGACTATCATCAGTAGGCCTGTTATTTAGTGTTAGAACCAAGTAGCCTAACTGAGGTTTGAATCTGGGCTACCTTGAGACTAAATGTATCCCATGGTGACCTTGATAAGACCTGACGAGCTAACCAACTAAGCTGTCAATAAACCTAGATATTCAGGTTTATATTGGGTGAGGCATCTTTAATGAGTTCTTTGTCAATGTTCTTACATTGCACTGGCTCAGATAAACCAGCTCGTCATTGTTTTCAAAAGGCAGCACATTTAAGGATTTTTGTTCATTCCATATAAATTCTGGAGTTGTGGATTTAAATGTTCATTTATAACTTGCAGGGCTTGCTATGGAGTGCTGAGGTTTATCATGGAGAACGGTGCCCAGGGTTGCGAAGTAGTAGTATCTGGTAAACTCCGTGGTCAAAGAGCTAAGTCAATGAAATTCGTAGATGGACTTATGATCCATTCTGGTGATCCTTGCAATGAATATGTAGACACAGCCACCAGGCATGTACTTCTTAGACAAGGTAAACAAACTTAAATCTATTTATATATTAAACTGTCTTCCTGGATCTAGTGACACACAGAAATATCAATATGTCTAATGATTCTGATACTTTTTTAGATTTATTAAAAAGTCAATAAAATGCATCAATCTGTAACATTGAACCTGAAATAAACAATTACGTTGGCTCTGGGACTTGACCAATGTAATTATACATATTCATCACACATAGTAATGTGACTCGAGATCATACTCTTGTTATTTGCACATAATGATATTTTCATATGTTTGCTTGAAATAAAGACTTGCCTAGTAATAGATAGGTTATTAAATTGAATTTTCCCCATTTGTTTTAAATTCTCTAAATTTTTATTCATAACTTTAAATACTTAAGTTAATTGTGCTTGTTTTATTTCAGGTGTATTAGGTATCAAAGTTAAAATTATGTTGCCATGGGACACAACAGGCAAGAACGGACCCAAGAAACCTCTACCTGACTTTGTTGATGTTCTTCAGCCCAAAGACGAAGCACATATCACCGTGCCTAGGAGTGACTCCAAGGTTCAGAAACCTGACCTACCCCAGCAACCTCCAGTTGCTATTTAAAGTTTTATTATCAAAGTTTTATTTTTATTTATAAAAATAAACCGTTTTTTTATGTTCGGTTAATTATTTGTTTATTTCTGATCCCTAAGGTGATAATTATCTTTTTTTACTTAGTAATGATTTTTCACCATTTCTTTGACTACAAAAATGGTTTTATCTAAAGTTCTGCGTGGGAAATGATTTTTATTTTGGTGGGCTTAGAAAGCATAAACTTGATCCTTTCAAATATATTCTACAGGCACTTTTATAGAAAAGAGACACCCTATTGCTGGTCCTTACTCTATAAAAGTACCTGTGGGGCGACATTATAGAATAGGGATCCCCAATCAAAAGTGAATTAAACATTAAATAAAACTAAAGATATTCAATCTTTAACGGTGACGGACTTTTTTACACTTTGACAAACCTTGAGACATGTATGCACTACTGTTTCCAATCCGATGGCAGTTCCAAAATGAAACTTTGTGAACATTTTACTTACAGTTTAAGTTCTTTTTAGAATTTTTTTCAAAATCTTTAAAAATTGGCTTTTTAAGGTATTAGCATTTTTATTTTATATTTGTTTATAATAAAAACTTGTAACTAATGATCCAAAATTATGTAAAATCTATATGAAAGGGCCAAGTTTATGGTTTCAAACACTACCAAAAGAAAAATCATACCCCACACAGAATTTTAGATACAGTCATTTTGCAAAACTGGCTTCTTTGACTGCAAGTCAAAGAAATGTTGAAAAATCACATTTTTTTTGAATATTCACCTCCCTACTGTGGCAATATGGCTGCACCAAATGACCCAAAAATTTGGGTTTTTTTCTTCCTTTTATGGTGCCTGTCAGCCAAGATATATTAAAATCAGAGTTAAATAATGTTGCATTATTCTCATCTTTATTTCTTAACTCTTTTTCATTTACCTACTAATAGATACTTAAATTTATTATACTTATTCTAAATTGTTTTGGCTACTGCATTGGATATAAATATTATTGTATGGGTTAGTGTAGGTTTTATTGTTTACACTAGTGATAATAATTAATGAGAGGTGATAGATCACCTAGCATGTAGGCCATGTTGTTGGGCCCTTTTTGCTGACTCATTTAGATAGAAGATAGTGTTCTGCCTTACGAGTCCTGGTGCAGGCATTTTACGTCTAAACCACAGAAGAGCCGTGGTTGGACTTTACTCACTATATTAATGTTAAATATAATAAGCTCACTTCATTCACTAGATTGCTCATATTAGAATTTTATTTGTAAAATACAGACAATATAAAAAACCAATTAAATTTTAAAATCTTTTTAAATCATACAAAATATCAAATTAAACAAAAAGCAGTTCTTACAGAGCTGAAAGAGTTGTGAAAATATAATGTAAGTGTATTTTATAAGGGTCTATGTTTGGTAGAGTGGTGTTATACGTTCACATCATGTGAGATATAGGTGAATGTTGATGGTACAATGTTCTTGAATAGTTTGAATCAGGCTTGTAGCCAACCAAAACTCATAGGGGGCAAAATTCACACATCTACTAAGGAATTCCACTAAAATCTACTTCATCAGAGGGGGCAAAAAAAATTCTAAGGGGGCCATCTCCCCCCTACCTCGCTACGGGCCTGGGTTGAATAAAGTAAGCGTTGGTGTCATGTGTCTTTATATTATATTAGTTTTTAACAAATCTCTTTTAAAAGTATAAAAAAATGTAACATATTTACACAAAAGTACACAAGTAACAAGGCAAAGCCAAAGTGTGGTAGCATTTATTACTAAAAGATTAAATAAAATTAAATTATAAAAAAAATTAACATTAGTATTAAATAACGAACTGAGCATTAATTAATAATTTAATATTCCAACTACCAGAAGTTTTGCTAACAAAATGTAAAGAAAATTGTATGTTTTAAGGGTGGCAGCCTGAAAACATACAAATCCCACCTTTTCTGTTATTAGCTATGCTCCTCCCAGGTAGATTATTATTTTAAAAGTATATTATGAACAACAGACTAACCAATAATGAAAATTGTAGAGTGAAATGAGTATATTTGCTGTGTACTAAAGTTAGACTAACAACTAAATTTGTTAATAAACTGCGTAGGCTTCCGCGGTTATTGTCATGAAGATTTAGGTCTTCCGGTGGTGACCGCGTCAATGTAGATGAAGAATCCAGTGTTCAGTTTTGTAGAGCATTGTGTTTCTATCCATGGTGTCCTACATCCTTGAAGATGCCTCCCACAGTGGAAGCGAAACGTCGGATTCTTCATCTACATTGATGCGGTTACCACCGGAAGACCTAAATCTTCATAACTAAATTTGTTGTTTTGGCTGGTGTTTACCATATTAAATCATAGTATAATATAATAATAATGGAGATTGGGTTAGAGTCAAGCTGTACCATAATAAGTGTTAATACTTTGAGATCCCATTTGACAATGTATAACCTGAAGAATAAATTAAATGTATCCTCAAAGTATATTTTTTTTACCAACTGGCTCCATGCAGTTGTGCCGTTAATTTAATAAATTCAATATGAGAAGCATAAAGTTTCAAATCAGATGATACATCAATCCAACGAACTCCGACTGCATCGTCCCCTGCTTTCAATTTAAACTGATTAACTTCCTCACCAGTTTCATCATGGAAATTAAATGCAACTGTTTCAATCCATGAGTTATCAGTGTTTCGCCTGTCATCTACGTAACCTTTGTATATCTCTGTTCCCTTAGAAAAAAAATTGTGGAATGCGTTTTTAGCAGATTGCTGCTGTTGAGGGGTCATGGTGAGATAATCCATGGATTCCTCGAGAAACTCACGTTTAAGAGTCTGAGACACTGGTTCACCTGGGTCTACCATACCTCCCGGTATTGCCCACTCCCCAGTGTCTTTCCTTTTAATTCCAATAAATTGTAAAATTGGTAAGTTTGTTGAGGAGTTAATTACTTTAGAACCTGAAAGAAGATAGAAAAGATGAGTTTTTCAATTAATACACAAAATTTAAATATTATTATATCACAATTAATAGAATTTACACAATGAATCCAAGAAACATTAAACTTCTGAGATTGGCTTGCCTCATCTTTTTTAAACGAATTTCCTATGAAAGTAAATTTGAAATAGTGTTAGACATAAGTCTGTAAACAGCTCTGATGATGATATAAAGTTGAAACCGGTCAGTGATATTTTTTTTACTATTGTCGTTGAAAATATATTAATTGTCTTTAATTCTAGCGCTTTTTTTTATTAAATATAATGGTGAGTCCACAAAATCTCCGACAAAAAACTAATGAGTTAGACATAAGCTCATTATTCCTTTTGAAATCCACTAAAAACAAAGTTATCATGTTGTTTCATATCTGACAGGTATTATAGTGTCACCGAAGGCTTAAACATAAACACCTTCTGACGATAGTAAGTAGAGTTACTTATCAAGATCTTTTATAAAAGCTCACAACTGTAAAGTAAACCCACCATTAACAAGTTTCCAAGTGGTGACTATGGGATCAGCAGCATGGTTAGGACCCCATTTACCCAGAATACCTCTGCCTTTTAGTCCTGCTCTCCCCACTGGGTTTAGAGGATAACCATCTAATACTTTATAATCACCATGGTAACTCACTCTGTTGATATCACCGTCCTGAAATATAAATGTAATAACACATGAAACCGTAACGTAAAATTTGAAAGTCAGAACCAAAGATTGTCAGTGATCTAATAAAGTCTTGGAGAATATTTTAATTCCTTCCTTCACTATCTTCTATAGTAGAAGGGGGTCTCCAGCGGCTTCCCTCTGGCTGCTCCGTGGGCACAGGACCACTCACTTTGTTCTGACATGACCCTTAGGCCTTAAGTATATTTTGAAAAAATGTATGCATTGCCAAGGCCACATGTTGGCTAATTGTCTCAGAACCACTTTCAGACGATTTTGAAAAAAAACTTAATCAATAACCCCCTTAGCAAAAATCAATTTTTAAATATTATTCCAATAAATTAATCTCCATCTAAATTAAATATTTACAATAATAAAATAATTTTAAAAAGTCATATCCTTATTTATGAATGCCAGAAGGAGAAGGATGTATAGACTAAATATGCAACACACTGTAACTGTTAATTTTTATTTTTTTAGGGTTCATAACTTTGTAATCTTAAACAAGGTAAAAA
Organism: Microvelia longipes; assembly: GCA_018340805.1. Lineage (NCBI taxonomy): Eukaryota > Metazoa > Arthropoda > Insecta > Hemiptera > Veliidae > Microvelia > Microvelia longipes. Next base: position 355,707 of record JACMZG010000008.1, read on the forward strand.
TAACATTGAATATGTACAATTAACTACTACACAATAATATAGAACTAAAATTTTACTCAACATGTTTATAACCTCATGATAGGACGGATGTAGTAGTGCTACGAGTTTTTTACATTGTGAAGGCCTAATATGTTCCTTCCTCTTTATATAAGTTCCTTGGGAAAATAACACAGTGATAAGAGATCTGTAAATGTGCCAGTTTCCAATAATCAGTTTTCAACGTTCAGTTTGTAATGTTTTTTACAATTTTTAACTTTGCACATATGTTTACCATACTTAGAGATGATATATATATATATATATATATATATATATATATATATATATATATATATATATATATATATATATATATATATTATATATATTATATATATTATATATATACACTTACACACATTAATGAATGAAAGTTTTTAATGATCCAAATATTTATAATCAGTAACCTCTAAAATATATTCTTGTATCAATAGCATATTTTCTTTTCTAAAAATCTGCAAAAAAAAAATGAGTGAGTACCTGTTGATTCCAAAGAATGTGATCTGTTTGTTCAGCATCAGCCCAAGGTTTGTTTAGAACTGCAGGTGATGTGAAGTAAGGAGGAGAGTAATCTCTCCACTCTACAGACCAGGGTACCTTGTCCTCGGGTATTTGAGTTCTATTTATACCTGAGTTAATATACTCTCCACCCAGACACTTGGTGTGCATCATAGTCAGAACTCTTAAAATAACACTGCCCTTTGATACTGTAACAAAAATTAATTATTAAATTATTAATATTAAAGATTGCGCCAGATAAAATTTAACCATTTGAAATAAACTTAGAATTAACTTCTGTAAAATCAATAATATGATATCAATAAATAATAGTAACTAAAGTGGTTGGAATCTAAGAAAATGTTACAAAATTATGTCAAATAACTTTATTCAAAGGGATCTGATCAGCCACGTCTCACTTAATTAGAGGAGAGTTACTCGAAATTTGAAAGTGACTTAGGTTGCTAATTGGGTCAGTATAGCACTCTGCACCAATAGATTGATTTTTGTACAAAGTTTCAACTCTCTAGCATAAATACACTGGGAGCTACAATGATAACAGGAACACATACAGGTTGACAACTTTGTGAAAACCACTTAGGAGACCTTTAAAACAGATAATTCCTGTGACATCCCCTTTTCTGTTTTTTTTGCAAACACAATACTTTTTCTATATACTTACAGTATAAATGAGGAAAGTAATAAAGAGTTAAAAATTAATATTTCATTAAATAAGTGTAATTAATTTTTTTAACATATTAAACTTCTAGTGATATTAATCTCTAGAAGTTTGTTAAATCATTAGTATTGTTTAACTTCATCAGTAAAAGGTGATGCCTTGTAACATTTATAACTCTTACACCCCATCAAGTAGGGCAATTAAATTTGACAGTGTGTTCCCACAATGAATTATTGGCGTGAACCAATTAAAAGCCCAGAGATTGCTCGCAATACAAGCGTCAAAAAGTAATAGACATACATACATAAATTTAACCTTACTTCTTATGAAATCTAGGTATAACTCAAGGTAAGTCAGTAGTTTATTTAGGAATGCCTCCTTTGTTGAGAATGATAATGGAATAGAAGATATAGTGAAATACAATAACAAGTGAACCAACCCCCATAAATTTATAGTTTGAATAAATTAATAGTTTTGTGGAGAGACTCTTTTCTTCGTTCCTTTCATTAACCCCCATAATTTTTTTGTGCAACTAGAGCGAGTTCTGAAAAATCAATTTTTAAAAATGATCAACTTTACTTAATATTTTAAAAAAATAATTAATTTTTCTTGATATTTTTTAAAAAATGGCTGCCACTCTGTAATAGACAGAGGAATGTCAAATGTCATATATTTGCACCCGAAAAATAATTAAAATATTGTTTGTTAATGTTTTGTTTAAATTTCTGTCAAACAACAGTCTATCGACTACTTAAAAACTCTTGATAGGTCTGTTTAGGCACCGCTGATTCCAAAAAAAAACCCTATAAGAGAGCAGGAAATTTTTTTTGTAAACAAGTCAGGTTATTTGACCCGATGCTTTTTACTTTTCTTTTGTGTAGTTTTTTTTATAATATCATTGTCATGATATTAAGACAATGACAATACTAATTACAATTACTACTTTCAATACTAATTAGAAAGTAGTTTTCAAAAATATAAACACAAGAAGAACCACAACAGAAGTGAACCATTGCCGGGAAAGAGGTTATATCTCCCTACAGCGGTCATGGGGGAGGGATTTTTTTTCTCTTTTCGAGTGATAGGTTGGCAGCGACCTTTTCTGATTGGTCAATCCCCAAAATGCTTACGACCTTGGGGATTTTTTTAACAAAGCGATGGACTGTAAGTTAACTTTGTCAATGGCAGGCAACATGACATTGGCATAAACCTCCTCTACAATTACAATAGTTGCTAACAATAGCCCTACTGGCCAAAATTTTCTTCTTTTGACATGTCCAGTCATGTCCAGACATGTCCAGTCACACCTGTTAATTCTATTCCTATAGACGAAGAGTAAATACTAGAAGACTTTTCTGCTCGTTTATATTTATACTCCATTTCCTCAACCAATATGAAAGTATAAAAAACAAAGTTTTATAAATAGAATTATTTATAGTTAGTAATAGGGGTGGGGAGTAGACCTTCCTTTTGGATCCTTTTCACCAACCCCCGAAATCGCCCACCCACCGCTACCTTATTCTCATCAAACCTTTTGCTACGTTGGATGAAGGTGAGAATGTCTTGCCATCTTAGAGACTCCAGTTCCTTCTCTTGTAGATCCCCTGTTTCAAAGAGCTGAAACCTGAGCCTTCCTAATCCTTCACATACTCAAACTGTTTCCTCCTCATCATCATCACATATTGGACTTATGGGGTTCTTGACTACTTACATTAATGCTAGATGTCTATTGAGGGTGCATTCTCAGAGCACAAGCACTTAGAGCGTACTGAACAAGAGGTGTATTTTGAGGTACATGGATCACTCTAATTTTGCTCAGGGGCGTGGCCAGGGGAGGAGCTTAAAAAAGCGGGAAGCTCGGCCGGGGTGATCCAACTAAACATGCCTCCGGCACGTTCAGTTTGCTTACTTCTCCCCACTCTTTATTCAATTGAAACCTTCTTAGCTGGAAAATCAAAATTTTTATCTCACCTTCATCTTTACATGTCATGTGCTATTACTACTTTTTTATTTATACTACTAATACTTCCAATTTATAATTATACACTTTTACGTTTTCATTAATAAGTTTACGATTTAACAAAAACAGAAAAACAACTAAACCCTGAAGAAAAAATGACAACTGTAACCCAACATAACCTAACAACTGAACAAACAAGTCTGTTTAAAACGCGTTCGCGAGACCAAGTCTGGTCAGTACAATGGTGGGGGAATATTTGTCCCCACCACCCCCCTCCATCACTGAACATACTGACCCGAGCGCTTTGGCGTCGCGAATGCACCCTGAGTCTACAGTGTCCTGACAGGATTCCCACCATAGGTTTGAGACGGGACCTTCCAAGATCAAGAAGCCATCTAGATTTCCTCCTGCTCAATTTTGGCAGACTCATTTTTGATTGCCTACATCCATTTTTGTTTTCCCATATGAGTTCGGCCTTTTTCCAAATCCAATTTCTGACGAGTGATTTGGCCTGCCTTCTCGACCATTCTATTGTAGGTTCTGGTCCACAGAAGTGACTAGAAGCTCCTTTGGAATTATTTATAAAATATACAGAATTATAAAGTTCTAATTATAAAACTTTGATAAGAAATAATATAATACTAACCATTCATAAAGATTTTAATGACTTCCTTTGCCGCTAAAATACAAAATACAAACGGAGTTATTATTGATAAAATTTAACTCTTATTTTATATATTAAGTAATAATTTTACTTTTTTATTTAAAAACATTCACAAGAAAATTTTAAATTTGCATTTTCCCGGGTCAGTTCGTAAATCTTAAACCCAGTTTTAATTCATCATTTGCCAGTGTTATTTAAGCAAATGCCTTAAATATAATATCTAAATTTTAAGATAACTTATGTATAAAAAATAAGTATATCTAACTGCTGAATCCTAAATTACTAATATTTTTCGTAGCTTAAACTAAGTATAAATTAGCAGATAAGAATTTTAAAATTAGAAATCCATATTAAACGAACCTGAGTTTTTAAAATTTTCTATAGTATAGTACGCGGTTATAATCAATTGGTAGCGTGGATAAATAGTGTTAAGAAACCAATGAGGTTGGCCTGATGTGAAATTGTGGGCGTGGTTTAACATCCAGCATTAATCTCATTGGCTTCCTTGTAGTATTTGTTTACGCTGCCAACTGATTATTTTATTATGTTTGACAATAACTTAATTATTTTTTAATATTTACAAAACACAGTTCAAGCCTGCCATTTTAAGCTTACAAATGCTGTATTAAAAGCTTGTAATGCTGAATTAAACACAGAAGTAAACAAATAATTGTTTTAAATTTATTTGATAGTTCGTGTGACTGCATTCGCTGTTACTTATGTACTTTATAGCTGTTATTTAAATTTATATGTTCTAAATTTAAGATTTTGGTTAAACTCTATTGGAATATAATCTGTGGAATATAAGCCTTTTAGGTAAGAATAAATTGTTACACCTTTAGTTTGATAGAATCAACGAGTGATTTTACTTAAGTGATGTAAAATTTATACAATAAAGGTGGGAGCGGGAGACACTAGTGTTCTAACTCCCTGGTTTGGAGTGGTCCTAAAACAGGGGTTTGTCGTATGAACTACTGCACCTATCGCTAGTATTCACCAGAAATTATAGATACTTTAACATTAGGACTGTCGACTCTATGGTGGGAGTATTTAGATTCCGATCAATGAATCGTCCCTTTTAATTAAAAACATAAAAATATTTATGTTTTTTGAGACGCTTGAATCGAAAGAAACCGGCCTGAAGTCGATACGACCACTCTAAGTGACCTAAAAATCGGAAAAACCATTGTAAATTACCGAAAACCAAAACTTAGGTCGATAAAAAATAAATTTCGAGTAGGGTGTCATTTTCTATGTAATTTTGGGCGCTGAATCGAATGAAACCGGTCTGAAGTCAATACGACCACTTTAAGTTACCAAAAAGTCGAAAAGACCACAAAAATTATAGAAAAACCAAAATTAGGGTCATTAAAAAATTAAATTTTCAGTAGGGTGTCGTTTTCAATGTTTTTTGGGCCTCTGAGTTGAATGCCAGTGGTCCGGAGTCAATACGACCATTCAAACTCAGGGTACCTGGGTTCACATCCTGGAAGGCTCGATAATTTTTTATCGTTTTTTTTTACTTAATATAAGTTTACAACTAGAAAATAATTCTGGCGCGGTGGTCCGCATGTCGGGCGAATTTCCTTTGGATGCGTGTTTCCGTGCTTTTTACATTATATAAGTTTACAACTACTAAATAAATAATTCCGGCGTGGTGGTCCGCTGTCGGGCGAATTTAATTTAGAATGCGTGTTTCCGTGCTAAACAACCCATTTCTTGCTTATGCAAGAACCATGCCCATTGCGTGGTTCCGATTCATGCTTTAGAACCTAAGCAGTTACTCAACTGTCAAGCACTGCTCGTAACTCATTTTGTCTGTATTTTCCAAAGGAAATGCGCTAAAACCTTTAAAGATAACTGACTAAGCTTAAAGATAAGTAACTAAGCTTTAAACTAGTGCAAATAATAGTGCGTACTTCTAATTTTAGAGGCATAGTTTTGTACAACCAACTGGATAATTATGCGCATTTCCTTTGGAAAATACAGACAAAATGAGTTACGAGCAGTGCTTGACAATTAATTAACTGCTTAGGTTTTAAAGCATGGACCGGAACCACGCAATGGGCATGGTTCTTGCATAAGCAAGAAATGGGTTGTTTAGCACGGAAACACGCATTCTAAATTAAATTCGCCCGACAGCGGACCACCACGCCGGAATTATTTATTTAGTAGTTGTAAACTTATATAATGTAAAAAGCACGGAAACACGCATCCAAAGGAAATTCGCCCGACATGCGGACCACCGCGCCAGAATTTTAATAAACCTTAGCATAAAATTTTAAGTCTTTTGTAGAGATTACAAAAGATTGTTAAAATAATTAAAATTAAAATGTTATCTATAATTATTAAATATTAAATAAATAATAAATATTTAAAAAAAAACATTAAATATATTACAAATAAAGCACACATCAACAACTCTCACAGTCTTGGTTGACGATTTACCTCTCTTTGAAGGTATTTGGCGCAAAAAAACATATGTTTTGATAAGCCAGATAACAAGTGGTATTCAGTTTTACCAACTTAAATTACAAAACCAGTGTCTAATCTAAAATTACTTTTTCATAAATTAAAAATATCCAGTGCCCCTTAAAAAGTACTGTTTTTGTGTTAAAACTACCGTATTTGCAAATCAAAACAGGTAAAAATACTAAAGCATTCTACCGTATTTACAAAATGCATAGCGATTTTACCGTATCTACAAAATATACTGTAAAATTGCTAAGCTTTTTGCAGATACCGGAAAAAGTCCTTAGCATTTTTAATAAAAAATGCACATACGGTAAAATTTATAATTTTAAAATCATTTTTTCAAATACTTTTATTATATTTTTGGCCTCAATAAAGGTTTCTCTTTCATCTAAAGGCCATAAAGAACCACGTAAAATAAATAACTCAATTTTGATAAAAATGTCGAATACAGTAAGTATGCTAAGGAGGCAGATTTGTTTATTTATTTGACGATGTATCACTCCCAAAAAAGGTTTTTTATTAATAAAGTTATTTATTTATCTCTGCCCCAAGTGGTAAATGGTGGGGAGGTAGGAGGGGAAAGGACCCCCTATTTTCATCCTGGTTACTGTACTATTCAAGTCTTAGAGTGCCTCCGAAGGGGCCACAGCTACGCGAGCAAGCCCGCAAAGCAATGTGATGAAAATTCTCTCATGGCTAAATGTCATGTTATAAAAATAGCAATGTATCAAAAATTAATACAAAACTACAAGCAATAAACTGAGGACTTCTTCTAAGCAGGATGAAGGCCCTTGAAGCAGCAACGGTTCAAGCAGAGCGATTCAGGGCATTATATAACATGAGCATATCTAATGTGATCTGGTCACTTGTTGAATTCTCGGTGTGTAATTGATATATAATATGTATCAATTACACAAATATTATTTGGTACAAATTTTTTACAATTTGGCTCTAGTTAGCTTGAAAAATACTATATTTAAAAATATACAATTATTATGGTTAAGATAAATTTCTAACAATGATCTGTGACAATAAATGAGTTGTTTGCAGTAAATCTAAACCTATTTTTAGTATATCAGTGATATTATTAAGATAGGAAAAAATATCAATTAAATATTACCTTATAAGAGTGATTTTCTACAGAAAATTAGTTAAAAGAGAAGTAGGCTAAAAATACATGATTCCTACTTAAATAAGAAAAATGGGTTTCCTTTCTTAGATGAACTCTCAAGTTTAGCTTGGAATAGATTTTACCTACCTCTACCTCTACTCCAGTCTCCATAGAAACATTAACAATTTATTTATACAAGATCTTCCCCCTTTGCTGTTACAGTATTCAGTTAGGTTTATATGCTGTTGAAAGAATGTTGAGGACTGTTTTGCATCGTTTGAAATAATCATGTATATTTCCTTTGATAGATACAGAAAATTTGACTCTCAAGTAAAAGTATTACTGATCAGACCATAACTAAGCATAACTTAAAAACTCAAACATGACATTTTTGACCAAGAAAGTGTCCAATCCTAAGAAAACAATGTCTCTTTAGAATGAGTTACTTTCTAGTCTAAAGGTTTTAAGATTCTAGTCTATTTGTTAAACTTGTGTGACATTTTAAGTTTTACAAGCAAATTAAAACTTAAAATATTTGTTGTTCTTACTTGGTGTTTGCTTAACTTTATTTATTTACTTTTCCTATTCAGACTCTGTTAAGTTTGTGTGACTTCAGTAAGTGCAGTGGAATTTTCTAGAATAATATACTCCAGAAATGTCTTGAATAATTTTAATCTTTTGGAGCAGTGCTATCTTTTGACAATTAGTCCATCTACAGTGCCTGTGAGATGTTGAATCTTTCAAATCTTCAATCACTGCTGTTATGAAGGTTTAGAATTAGTGGAAAGATGTTGTTGGTGTATAAATTATTTTATTTTTACTTAGCTTAGTAATGTTTGTTAGCCTTAATTACCTGTTTTATTGTTTATTATGTAAACCTTTTAACTTTTATTTGAGTCTAAAGATGACCACGGTCCTGGTTTAAATATATACCTATTATTTGTAAAACTGTTAATGTTATCATTTTTATAACTTAAAGCCTATTTTAATTAATTTCTGTAAACAATTAAGTTCCATGAGATCAGGTGGGAAACAAAAAAAAATGTTGTGTGGCATAGGACCTTCATTCCAGATTTTATATTATTACTTTTATTAATGATTCAAAGTATTAACATAATTTATTTTCTGTTTTAGGGGTTGCAGGATGATGTGATTTATATTTTTTGATTCAAGTATCAGGATAATTTTAAAAAATATGTTTTTTTGTGATTTCTACATGCGTGTGAAACAATTTTTAGACAGTGGTTAGGTATTTATTTTTAAATACAACTTTATATTCCTTTTGAAATATATTTAAAACTAAGGACATGAATAAAATTGTGGAAGAAGATTTTATTCAAGGAGTTTGTTCTGGCGATACTGAGAAGGTGGCGTCTATAATTGAGACTAAGAGGTGCTGTCTCTCGCCAAATGTAATTTACAAGGCTCTGTGCCAAGCTGTTCACCGAGAGTTGCTAGATATGGTTAGAGTATTAGCCAACATCGCAGGTGAGGAAATAGACTGGCTAGATAATAATTGCAATTTGCTTTACAGAGCTCTATCCAAGGGCAATAAGAATATAATGATGTGTCTTTTAGAGGCAGGAGCCGATATCAACCTCAGACTCAAATCTAACAGGACCCTCCTTCATTATGTTGTCAGTAAGAAGTGGATCAAACACACTGCTAAGTTTCCATGTAATAATGACGATACTGACTATATTAATAATTTTATTAAAACTTTTTGTGAACTTTTAATTAGAAACGGTGCTAGTCTGTTCCTATGTGATGATGAAACTAATACTCCTCTTCACACTGCCATATGGGAGGAGAATATTCAAGCTTTAGAAATCTTATTTAAATACAATATCAATCCAAATCATATGTGTAACAAAGGAACCCCTCTCCATATAGCTGTTCAGAAACAAAATCTAACAATAATCAAAATGTTACTCGATGCAGGGGCTCTGATAGGAGTTGGGGATTTGGCCCGGGACACCCCTCTCCACTCTGCTATAAAACACAAGTATGAGTCTATTGCTGTGTATTTCCTTGAAAATATTACAAATATTTCTGAATTTGTAAATATTAGTAATGCTAGAGGGGAGACTGCTCTGCATTTCGCAGCTCAGCACGGGTTTCTTACAATAATTCAATTATTAATTGATAAAGGAGCCGATGTCAACTGTCAGAATATCTTTGGTAGTACACCAATAATGTATGCTATAAACAATGTCCCTAATTCTATGCATTATGCTTGGTTGGATCCCGTCAATTGGATGAATCTGATTGAAATTAGTTCCCAAAATTTTCATTTATGTGCTGTCTGTGATTTATTAGTTGATAATAAAGCTGATGTATTGATTTGCAATAAGTACAATAGATCTGCTCTCAAAGAGGCTCTCATGTGTAACCGGACTTGTGTCATGAATGTTTTATTAAAACCCGGTATGAGTCAGCAAATACTTAATGAGATTTTATTCTTAACTATGAATTATTTACACATTGATCAGTGTTACCTCATAAGGCTGTTGGTGAGATGGGGAGCCGATGTCAATGTGAGGAGACCTGAGGATGGTTCAACACTGTTGCACAAGGCTGTCAAGGATGCCAGGTTCTTCTCGTCTCAGTCCGGTTCTATTGTCGAGTACATGGAAACACTAATCAGCTGTGCTGCCGATGTTAATGCCTGTAATAAAGATAACCAAACACCTCTTCACCTCGCTTTAGAGTCAGTAAGAAATGAACATATTATGTCTGTTATTGTCGATATCCTTCTTAAAAATGGTGCTGATGTGTTTGCTGTCTCTAGCAATGGAGAAACTCCTTTAGATCTTATTAAAAATATCGATAGGAAACCATCTTTATCCAAGGATTTAGTTCAGCATTATATACTGCTTTATTTAGCTGCAAACTGCACCGATCATCAGCTTATTCAGTTGGAAGATCAACTAGACCAACATCTCAATGATAAAATATTATCCAGCATTTTATTAGATAATCAGAGCCAAAAGACAAATTTCTTACGTAATTTATCTGAAGTAGACAGTATGAAGAAAACTAATATAGGAGATATTTCGTTGTATGATGTACTTATCGCTAGTCAGGAAACACTTATTAAGTACATTAATGATGAAACATTAGAAGACATTCTTCTCCATCCCCCAGACCATGTTTTTCAAAATTGTCAGTCCTATGAAACATTAATCAGAGCTAAATGTAAAAGAGCTGTTACCATAAGAGAAAGAAGGCAAGTGCTTGAAAGCGGAGAAATGTTTCTTATACTCATGGCCAATATTTTGGACATCCCATGTGGACCTTTAATTGACTGCTCTGATAAAATATTTAAGTATTTGTATTTTAATGACTTTAGAAATTTAGGGATGGTTGTTAAAAATGTTGTATGAATAAAATGCTATTTATGTATTTTTTAATTTAGTGTTTTATTAGAATTTTCTGTAATTTATATTACAATTTTAATAAAAAGATCAAAAAATTAGATTTTGCTCATTCTTTAGTAAAGATTATAGTCTTATCTCCATCTTCCGCTGCTAAAACTTTTTTTAGAAACAATATATATACCTTTAAAGAGACGAGACAGTGACAAACTGCACAGGGTTGATGTTTCTTCACAGCCTAGTGTCACACGGACTAGTAGTCGTAGTGATATGGGTGTAATACAGTGGTAGTAACTACTAGGCAATTAGGCCACGTTGTTGGACCCTTTTTGCCAGCTCCCTGTGATAGTGTTCTACTCCTTTTAATTTCAACTGTAGGTATATTTCATCTAATCTAGACAGAAGAGCCGTGAATTTCTATGGTTCCTCTCATGCTTTTTTTCAAGCAGTCATACATATTTTCACTCACTCATATAGTCTAGTAAAAATTAGGAACAACATATGCCCTCGTTGTTAAACCAAACCTACTACAAGGCAGACACACTATAGTATTATAATTAATCTACTATGAGGGTCCTAAATTTTGCCTATACTATACCCAGTTTCATTTAGGGTAAGGGATCTTTAAAAATGTACCTGACAATGCACAGGCTCGAGACCACCGGCTTTACGTCCCTTCTGAAGGACTTGGTACACAGAATGTTTATCCCTCATGAAAATCCCAGAGCTGCCCGTGCTGGTATTGAACCCATGACTAAATAAACTCGGAAGTTTTATGTCCATTCATTCTGTGTATTGGCCACGTACCTTAACCACTACACCACGGGTGACTCCCACGCTGACTAATATTAAAAAAAAAAACAGGATTTTTTTTTAAATGCATACTTTCTTGCTTAAGTCCAATTTATACAACTTGTTATTTAATTGTTCTGAGTTATAATAGAAAATACAGATATTTATCCCACAGATTATGCAATGCACGGAGCAGCATTATTCGCAATCTTCAGAACCTCATGCTAATTCTTATCGCAAAAATTAAAGGAAGTTGTGACACTACTGCTCTGTTTATAGAGCATATACCAGAAACTTAAGCAAGAAATGGATTGATGTCAGCTTACGGACCTCTGGCCCAGAATTATATATTTTGAAGTTATAAACTTACAGTATGTAAATTTGTCCATGAAAAAATTGCCTGTACCAAGATTCGAACTTAGGAATCCTACATTTGAGTGATTGGATTCCAGACTAGCTTTATTTTATTCAACGCCCTAAAAAATACATGAAAGACGGCACACCAAATTTTAAAGTAGTTTTATTCAATCTAGAATAAAATGGACAAAAAAATGCTAAGGAACATTTTGGTAGTCAAGTTTACCACATTTATTTATTTATATAATTAATAAATTTATTTATTTAATTTATATTGACAATACATTTTTTTTATACACATGCAACATACATTTATAAAATATTTATGAATTTACCTTCATAAGAAGGAAAAGGCATTGTATTGTGAGGGGGAGTATTTAGAACAGAACATACTGTATGTTTATATATTTATCTTTACTGTTTAGTATCAGTGCTGATATATACATTAATAATAATTATTATTAATTACAAAGTTTAATATTATTTATGTTTAGTTTTAACAAGTTTTATGTTCCACTATTTTTCAAGTATATTTTTTTTTTTAATTAAATTTGGTATATTTTATATAAATTCTTATTTTACTATTTATAATTATAAGTGAATGTTTTATATATGTATATATATATATATATATATATATATATATATATATATATATATATATATATATATATATATATATATATATATAAATATATATATATGTGTGTGTGTGTGTTGTGTATATATAGTAAAGTACTATTTATTTTTTATTTATTTTGTAGGTTATTTAAATGTATTTGTAGGAATTCTTAAAAATTATATACTTAACCATATATTTTAAAATAATAATTTTGAATGACAGCAATCAAAAAAAAATTTAACATAAAATTCTAAGATAGCTGTGAAACAAACAACAAAGCTAAAAAAGAATAAACATACAATGATTGTATCAGTGCTCTACAATAGACTACATGCATAGTACATATATAGGGAAGCATGTAAACATATATTAAGTTTATGTTTTTAGCTAATTTCATACCAATAAATACTCTATATGATGAATTTGTACTCTACATTTGTTTGGTCAAGATGTAATACAATTATAGTGGAATAAAATCAATTCCACAATAAATATAAATGAAAACAAGCCAAAAAAATAAATAAATGATTAAAATTTCCTGGCAAAACAATTAACTGAAATAATAAGTAATCTTGACTTAACACTAATGACAACTACAAGGATTAGACTAGTTTCACTTTAATTCAGGTACAGTGATTTTACAAATTTCTTAAATATTTTGAGTTTTAGATTAATTTTTTCTCCATTATTCAGACTCAAAGAGTTAAATACTTTAATAGCATTACTATGCCAGGCAGATTGCTCCTTACTTGTTTTAATATGTTTTGGTTTTAACATTCCCTGAACTTCATTTTTTGTGTTCTAACCATGGCTGACTAGTTCAAAAGAATGGATATTTCTTATTAGCCTAAGGAGTAAGTTATACTCATATAATTGGCTGACTTGTTTAATGCTTAGTTTTTAATACAGTGGAGCTGCTGAATCGAGTCTCTTGGCTTTAGTAATGATTCTTAATAAATTATTTTGAGCGCTTATCAGAGGTTCTAAAGTGGTAGGGCAAGCTGAACCCCATCTTACTACACCATATTGTAGGTATGACTGGGCCAGAGCAAAGTAAATAGACTTTATTGTTTTGATAGAGCACATATTTCTAAGTAGAAGGAAAAGATAAGATAACTGTTGAAGTTTTAAGGTAACATGGTGTATGTGATGATCCCAGCGTAAATGCTGGGATCTAGTTTGGTAGTTTTTTTTCAATATGTTTAAAAGTCTCCGACTTATACTACAGCAAGCACTTTCCAAATATGTCAAAAATAATCTAAATTTTGGCATTATTTCAAAACGTCAACCATGATCTGTTTTCAAAACAGCCCCATAGAGTGCGACATACCTTGGTGATTTTAGTTAGTTTTTGTGCATAAAACACGAATATGAAGGTCTTTTCATGGCGTTTATGTGGTAATTTTTGACATTTTTTTTAACTTCAACCTTGGTAAAAGAGGAAGAAGTCTCTCCAAAAAAATAAATTTCTTTATAGCAAAGCGCTTTCAACCTAACAAGAGGTCATCATTAGTGCTAGCCGTTGAATAGAGAAGAGGGTGATAGATGAGTCTTATAGATCAGATATATACTCTTGTCTATCTTTAATTATCTGATCTATAAGACTCATCTATTCAACAGCTAGCACTGATGATGACCTCTTGTTAGGTTGAAAGCGCTTTGCTGTAAAGAAATATATTTTTGTGGAGAGACATCTTCCTCTTTTATTAAGATGAACTCCATTAACGCTCACCTTAGTTCTTCAACCATGGTCTGTTTTCAAAACAGCCCTATAGTCCTTGATGATTTAAGGTCCCAGGTTGTTTCAATGCCCAGAGTAAAAATATAAAGGTCTTTTCCATGTGGCTTATGAGGTAATTTTTGGCATTTTTCAGTTTTTGAGGTGCGACTGCTTCTAAACGGCCCCATTTTCAGCGTCAGATGAAGGCTTTTTTACGATGTACTATCTACCCCCTACAATATCCCACATACCAATTTCATACCTTTTATGAGGTAGAAAATAAGACAAATTACTGTCATTAATTGTTTGATGTGCTATATGTAGAAATAAACAAAATGCTAGAATTAAAGTTAGTTGAAATTAAGCGTGTTAAATCTTAAAAGAGATAAACACAAATATAATACGCTTTTCCAATTATTTGGAACTCTTTATGAGACAAGTTTTCCATGCTCATCTATTTTCCTTGAGAACGGTGGCGACATTTTTTCGCATAAAAATTTATACTAGAGGGGGCATAGCCTATCTAAATACATTGAGAAGCCTGAAATATCTTTTTGGGGGTCTCAGGGGCTCTGTGGAACCTTATTAAAACCTCCTTCAATAGTGAGTTAAGGTTATTATTAATAAATTTATTTCGGTTTCCCGCACATTTTGTGTGATTTGATTTGTATTTTTAACGTTTCACTATATAAGTTATTGTAATTTTGTATTGATTATTTACTGATTATTTTAGCGAAGGTGGTCAGGTTACTTTTTCCATGTTTCAAAATTTAATCTATAGGGCCCTCTAGTAATAATATCTCTATGCTTTTTCGCCTTTATTTATTTATATATATACGGACCTAGGTCCTTTTACAAAATACTTTTACACAAGTCCGATCAACTATTCTTCTCAAAACAAAATAATTATATTGATAATCAAAAAAATAAAAGAAAAATAGTATTTTAAATAAAAATCATTAAAATGCTGAGATTTTATTAAAAACAAAAAATTATATAATGTTTAAAAATGAAGTATGCTGTTCAAAATATAAATGATATGTATAAAATACAAAGTTAATATCTAAAATAAAACAAAAAATGAAGAAAACTAATTTTAATGAAAAATTTATATTAATTTATTTTATTTTTTTTATTTATTTTTATTTAAAGAAAGACAAGACTTTATTAATACCACAAAAAGTTATTAAAAATAAAATTATTTATTTATTTATTTTTTAAAGTAATAATACAATTTTGATTTAAAAATATACTAATAAAATATTTACTATTGGATAGTTTAGTAGTTTTAAATAAACTACTAGTGGTGTATAAAGTTTATCTTTAATGATATTTTTAAATGAATTTAAACTAATAGACAACATATCAATATCTTTACAATAAATATTTGCAGTCTTCATAACTCTATTGAGCGGTTGATGTAATAGATAATTAGTTTGACTAAATTGAACATTAAATAACAAGGGGTTTCTAGTATTATGGGGTTTTTTAGTATTTATTTTGCACCATTTAAAGCTGTTTTGCAGCTGTATGAAATCTATTAAAGAGCGAATAGCCAGAAAAGGTTTAAGGTCATCAGCAAATAATAAAAAAGGGATATCTAATAAAAATACGGGCCTTCGGCCCGTAGCCGCTACGCGGCCCGGGGGCCTTCCGGTGACCGCTTCGCGGCCACATTGTTGTTGTTTTGTATTAATGTATGTTTCACTATCGTTTTTTGTTACATGGCATTTTGCCACGTATTTAGCGAATTTTCACAGACTCGTTTCACAGGCCCGCTTCGCGGGCCTGAGAGGCTTTCTCACAAATTTGATTTTATTAATCCTCTATTATTAATAGTAAGCAATAATATTACAGTTAACAAGCAATATATATAAGAAAATAATAAGTATATTTAAATACATAACTTATACGTTTTTTATAGAGGTATAAAGAATAAAAGGAAAAAATCCACACGTCTGTTTACAAAAAAAATGTCAAATTTTTTTTGTAAACAAATTGTTTATTTGAGTAAAATCATAAGGTTGAAAAAAAAATATATTCATGATTATTTAAAAATAAAATACGTTTGCGTCACTTAGGAATGTCCAATTGAGCTGAAACTGGTCGCATTCGTTTTAGAATAACTTCGACCATATAAAAACTACTTCGATGTTCTTCCTCTTTACGGGTCTGCTTAGCTCGGCGTGGTTCAGTGGAAGCTATTTTTGCCCCGTCTCTCTGGGACAGTAGGCTTACCATGATGGAGCAAGAGGTAGAGGTCTCTCTTTTATACTATATCCCCACCTCTAACACTATTGAACCAACAGATATCGTACGAGTCTTTGACCTAGACGTATACATATATACAAGATTATATATATATGTATACCGATTGCGCCATTTGTGATGGTTTGATTGAGCTGAAATTGGTCTTAATCGATTCAGCTAGCCGTCTACTTAAACACGAAATACTTTGTTTTGAAGCCATTTTAAGTTTCAAAAAAAATTTTTTTCATGACGTCATAACTTTGGTTGATGACGTCATAATGTTTTTATAAACAATAGGCCTCGTAACCTCCACAACATCTCGCGATTTGCAAAGTTTCGTTTCAATTTGAGAACGCCTTCGAGAGTTATCGTTCGCCATACGAAAGGGTAGAAACTCTTACATACATATATATATATATATAATATATATATATTATATATATATATATATATATATATATATATATATATATATATATATATATATATATATATATATATATATATATATATATACACATATATATATAAACTTTTTTCGGACATATTTTTTTGTTATCAGGAAGCCAATAGGAACCGATTCCGCTCACTCCCACCCTCAACTTCCGCCATCCGAACAACCTCATAAGCGTCATTTTCATAATGAAAATTCGCTAAAAGGTTTTATTTCATTAATAAAAATTAGAAACAATAAGGGACCCAAAAATGGGACCCTTGGGGCACTCCTGATAAAAACAAAGAATGGGGCTGACTTAAATTGCTTTATTCTGACAATTTGACTCCTGTCAGTCAGGAAACTTTCCAACCATGTTATAATAGGACCATGAAAACCTAAAGCTTTTAATTTGGCTATTAATAAAACAATACATATTTTATCAAATGCTTTAGAGAAATCTGTATATGACATCTACTTGCAAACTATCACAGAATGATTCCAATATATATACTTTTGAAAAATTAATAGATTAGTAGAAGTAGAGCGACCAGGGAAAAAGCCATGCTGTTCAGAAATAATTAAAGGATGGATATCTTTGAAAAGAAATTCACAAATAATACTATCAAATAATTTAGCAATGCAACTTTATGCTCCCCCTGTGGCCTGCACAGACCAAGGATCATGAATAGATCTTTATTCAAGATCCTTGGTACAGACCAACTGGTAGCCATAGAGATATGTGGTAGAGGGGGCATGACCTATCTCAATACATTAAGAGGCCGCCTGAAACATCATTTTGGGGCTCTCAGGGGTTCTGTGTAACCTCATTGAAAGTTATTCGAAGAGTGAGTTAAGCTTATAATAAATTGTTTTCTGCTTTCTGCAGATTGTTTGTGTTTTGATTTGTATTTTAAACTTTCTACTATATAAGTTACTGTAATTATTTCTGTTCATTTGATTATATTAATAATGGAAGGTAGTCACGTTATTTTTTCGATGTTTCAAAATTCAACCAATAGGGCTCCTCTAGTAATATATCTCTATGCTCTTTAGTATTACATCTCTATGATCCAAGGATGTTGAATAAAGGGGATGACGCACTAAGTCGAATTGCCATTCGACAAAGTGACCCCACCGAAAATCAAAACATAGAGATGAATGCAACACGAAACACATGTCAAAAACCAACTGCACATGCTTGGTACAAACTGTGCATGCTTATGATCCTTATAACAGCGCAGGTTTTAAAATTTAGAGGCAAACTTATAACCTAAGGGGAGGTAAGTTTGCTCCTATTTCTCTATCTCATAAACTTCCATGGGGTCAGAAATGTTCCTTAATGCGTCATCCCCTTTATTCAACATCCTTGCTATGATCTTAGTACACTCTACATGCTACTTACAACAGATATGTGAAGAAACGCCATAAAAGCATAGAGATATATTACTAGAGAGGCCCCATTGATTGGATTTTGAAACATCTGAAAAGCAACCTGACCACATTCGATTACAAAAAAAAATCAAATAAACAAAAATACAGTAACTTATGTAGTAGAACGTTTAAAATACAAATCAAAATACTAACAATATGCGAAAAGCCGAAATCAATAGATTTATTATAACCTTAACTCACTCTTAGAGGAGGTTTCAATGAGGTTACACAGAGCTTCAAGAAGATGTTTCAGGTATTTTAATGCATTAAGATAGGCTATGCCTCCGTCCGGCATTTTGTTTAAAGAGAAAAAGAAGAAACATCGCTGTTCCCGGTTTTTTTCTAGAACTAACTGGACTTTTGAACTTTGGTGGTGTCCTTTTTTTTCAAAGCTAAGTTTTTGTAAATATTCTTAATTGTATAACTTTTTTTACATTTAAATTAATATTGTTTTAGTATTACTATAAAATTCAATGTATGGTGCCTTTTACTTTGATTCCAATTTCATTCATTCATCATTTCATTGTAGTGAAGTTAAAAATTTGTAAACATTCTGTTAATAATGCTTGAGTTTTGAACTTTTTTCCCTAGGCATAACTTGGTAAGTATTGAATTTATTACTCATTTCATTACGCATTGGTTATTTTTCCTCATTTATACCCGCAGGTATATAGGAAAAGGCTTGCATTTACACTGAAAACCTGAAACCAGAATTTATTAATCTAATTCGTTTCTGGTAAAGTGATATAAAAATAGGGCTGAGCTAAAGTGATGTAGAAATTCATTCAGTAGGGGTGGGGGGCGTGGGACACAGTGGTCTAACTCCCTGGTTTGAGGTGGTCCTAAAATACACGGGCTAGTTGCATCAACTACCGCTCCAAGCGCTAGTTTTCATCTTGTACAACTGTTATTAATATTGTTATCAGTTTTGAATCGAGACATCTATAAACTAGGGGTCGCCCCCCGGGGTCTTGACAAGTCGATGTCTTCACACTGCGTAACGTCGACACATGTGTCGATCTTACGAAAAATCAGGACAGAGGTGTCACGTGACTAATTTCTGTTCTGTGCAGTTTTGTCGTTATATCGACACATGGCATGGTTTAACAATGTCTCGACAAGTCATAGTCTTGACACTAAATAACGTCGACACTTTTCTTTGGTCTCAGTATTCACTATAATAGTGTCGAGGCTTTGTAGTGTCTGTACCACGACGGGTCTGGAAATATATATTTTTAATATTTTCACTCTGGCAGGATTCTGCGTTGTATCAACACGTTGATGTCTCGACACAACGTAACATCGACACATGATTTGGTTAAAGTGTCGAGACTATGATGCAGTACCTAAACTAGAATGTAAACAAGACACATTTTCTGAACATTTTTAGTTATTTATAAGATTATTTGTTTAGAAAATAAGATAAATTTAGCATTTTTTCCATTAAAAGAACAAATCAAAAAGCAATAAAAACACAAATTAATTTTCATTTCTGCACGTCATGGATATCATGATATCAGGTCTAGTTAAAATTACACAGCGTTTATATTTTTACAACATTTTATGAAAATTCTACATTTAAATAATAAGATTTTTTACTTTGTTAAAGATCCCTTTAAATAATTTAAATCCTGAAAATGAAGAACTAATTATTTTGTATATGCTGTACAAGGTGAACCCATCTGTCTCTAGTGGAGTAACAGTGAACTTAAAGCAGGTCCATCTAAAACAGCTTATTCCAGGGGAGTTGGACCACTGTGTCCTACGCCCCCACCCCTAATGTATGAATTTCTACATCACTTTAGGCTGAGCTGTTCAGACAGTGTTCCAACTCCCACCCTGTTCTCTAGGTGCCATGGACCTGCTTATTGTTATGGGGACTCCAGTATAATTACTGCACCACTAGCATAGAGATATATACTAGAGGGGGCATAGCCTATCTCAATCAATTGAGAGGCCTGAAACATCTTTTTGGGGCTCAAAGGGGCTCTGTGTAACCTCATTGAAACCTCCTTCAAGTGTGAGTTAAGGTTGTTATAAATCAATTTATTTTGGCTTTCCACTCATTCTTTTTGTTTATTGGTTTGTGTATTTTTAAAGTTTTAACTATATAAGTTATAGTAATGTTGAATTGATTTTTTGATTATTTTTATTAGCAAACGTCCACTTACTTTTTTGGTGCTTCAAAATTTAAACTATAGGGTCCATCTAGTAATGATATCTCCATGACCACTATTACCTACAGGTTGATTTGTTGGCCGTTGCTTAGCAACAGCCAATTTTGCTTAGAATAATTCTATATACATACATATATATTGTAACATATATATAATTCTATATAGTAATTTATATTGTATAAAGTTTTATACAATACAAGGTTTATATTGTATAAATGACTATAGTTTTGTGATGTATTTGGTTATAATACTTTATGTTAAAAATTATTCTTAATGAGATTAGAAAACTTTGTAATAATCAAAGGTGTTCTGGCTACTTTTTTGATGTTTCAAAATTCAACTGATAGTAGGAGGTTTGTTAGCAACATGAACTGGAGTACACTACTCCACTCTGCACTATTCTTCTTTACACTCAAATTTTTCATTTTTTTTTTAATAATAAATTCTTTATTTTAACAGAATAAGAATACAATTTTTTGTATTCTTATGTACTCCAAAATGTACAAGATTTTGGAGTAATCTTGGGTAAACTCTGGATTAGAAGGGTGCGTTAACAGAAAAAGGGTAAAAAGTGTGAATAACCTTTCTGCTAGATTTTTTTTACTCTACTTGGTCTATAGGATGAGTAAAAATTGCAGTATAGAGTAAGATTCTTTTTACCCGAGATTAGTTACAAAACACAGTGTAGCACAGTTTAGGGCAGTTTGGAGTAGGATCAAGGTAGTGTCCGAACGTAGTTCTTTCCCATAGGTTTCTCTAATGTACTCAGTAGTAACAACGTGCCAAACAAACCTAGTGCCTCTCAAGTAATAATATCTCTATATATTTATTGGAGGAGCACTGCTGATAACACAAAGGTCGATTTGACTGGTGGTCTTAACCAAGACAGCTAACCTAATAAAATATATTTTTTTAACAAAGTTGGCAATACCTTTTGGTTACTAATATAATTATAAATTAATGAAATGAGAGGCTTTGGTGCTGAGGGCCTTCTTGTAGCCACTAGCGATCACATGGTTGTTGTTCTATAATAGTTTGTTGTGGTTGTAGTTTTTTAGTGGTGTACTGCCATGATGTTAGCATATTTTCTAATATATAAGTCGATAGCAGTTATTTAATTACATTATATTAACTCATAAATGGAGGCAAAAGGGAGAACATGCTTAAAACAAAATGAAGTTGATTATTTTTTTGTTTTTAGGTACTCTGCAGGTGTATCCAGAAGTATTGTCAGATTCGATTTTCATTTGAATAAAATGAACTTCACAGACCTAGGAACCAATAAAATTAGTAACCACATTGAAGAATACTTTTTGAAAGCTATTCTCTTGAATCAAATAGATGACGTGAGAAGGGTTGTTGACCACGTAAAGCATGGTTTTATGTTTTTGAATAAAATTATTGTGTTCAAAGGTTTAAAGCAAGCTATTGAGGAAAAGTCTGTTGCCATAGTGCAGCTGCTGGTAAGTATCGCTGGTGTCGAGATCAACTGGCTCGATTCTGACTCCAGTCTGTTGTACAGAGCTATTTGCACTGGCAATGAAGACATAGTATCATGTCTTATTCAGAGAGGAGCCGATGTCAATCTTCCTCTTAAGTATAATAAAACTCTCCTTCACTGTGTTGTCAACAGACAATGGATTTTGGATTCAATTGTATTCCCTGATGAAATTGATAAGGAAGAGTACATAGATGCTTACACTGCTAAGTTCACCGAGTTTTTAATACTCTGCGGAGGAGATGTGTACATGTACGATGATGAAGGAAATATGCCCCTTCACATAGCTGTGGCTCAACAAAATGTCCCTGCCGTTAAATCTATTTTGATGTTTGATGTAAATGTCAATATCATGATGTCAAATAATGGCACTCCTCTACATATAGCTGTTCAACAAAAAAATTTAGATCTAATTAAAATATTGTTAGAAGCCAGAGCTTCTATTTGGATAGGAGATTACTTCAACGGAGAGACACCGTTTCACCTCGCTGTCAGAAATAAGAGCCAATCCATTGCTGAGTATTTCCTTGACAATGTTGACAATATATCTCATCAAATCAATTGTTTTAATGCTAGGGGTGAGACAGTGCTTCATTTTGCCGCTCATTTCGGTTTTATTAAAATTATTAAGTTATTGATTGAAAAAGGAGCAAAAGTAAATCTGACGAATAGCTTTGGCAAAACTCCACTCATGTACGCTCTTAAAAATGTTACTCGTGCTTCACACAAAGCTTGGTTGGATCCTAAGAAAGGAATCGACGAAGAGGAAAATGTTTCCAAGACTTGTCAGCTGTGTAATGTCTGCGTCAGTTTAATAGGTAACACTCCAGAGGACTTGTTCGAATACTTGGATTTTGAAAACAGAAACAATTTTTGTATTATCAATGCTATTTTAGCTAACAGAAAGAAATATTTTATTAATGAAAAAATACTCAATCCTTTGTTAAATTTATGGATGCATCAAACTAATAAATTTCATTTGACTAAGATGTTGCTGGAGTTTGGAGCCGATGTTAACTACAAGAGTTCCATTGGCTATACGTTGCTTCACTCCTACATCAGAGCTGCCGACTCCATCTCTAACGCTGTTGAAATCATCAGCACTCTCTTAGATTTTGGAGCTAATGTAAATTCTTTGAACTATAAAAGAAAAACTCCGCTTCACTTTGCTCTCAAATGGATTGGAAACGAACAGAAGTTAATTGCCATAGTGAGTTTACTTTTGAAAAACGGGGCCGATGTGTTTATTTCCTCTAAGACTGGAGAAACACCGTTAGATTTGGTTAAAATGAGAGCCAGTTGGAGTGTATTTTCTAAGAATTTAGTTTATGATCACACTTTGTTGTGTTTAGCTGCTAAATTTCCTGATACCATTCATTCCGAGCTTTTAGATCCTCATTCAAAACTTATATTGTCTGATATACTATTGGAGAATGAGTGTAAGACTGGTGATTATATCCTCTACCTATCGGAAGTTGATTTAATGAAAACAAAGCAAATAGCCGGTATAACTCTGTACGATATCTTCACTGCTAGCCTAGAAACTCTTGTCAAATACTTCAACAGTGATGAACTAGAGTTGACTCTCATTGATCCTCCTCATGATATCTTTGACGGATGCGACTCGTATGCTTCCATCATTAAAACTAAGTGTAAGAGAGCAATAAAATTAAAAGAAAAAATGAAGGTGCTTGAATATGGTAAAACATTTTTGGTACTGGTTGCATGCAGTTTCAGCATCCCTAGTGGTCCACTGATACACTGCTCTGATAGAATATTCAAACATCTGAGTTATAATGATTTTCGCAACCTAGGTATTATTGTAAAACAGTAACTACTTTTAAGCTCTGTCCATAGAGTAATATGCTATAACTATCTGTTTACATAGCACATAGAAATTGAAGAGTTACAATACACTGATGATCAGCTACCTGAAATTATTTGGAAACGGAATATAGTTTCCATTAATTATTATTAGATTAGATATTAGTTTTTGTTAGAAGTGTTTATAGATAAGGGAACAATTCTAATAGTCCAAGAGCCAGGCCTTAAAAATATTTTGTACTACTTTGAGCCAAATTTTTCTGAAAATATACTTTAAATTATGGAGGAAAAGCATAGTCTGCCTACCCAGAGTGGAACCCTTCATATGATTGCTTATGCTCAAAATTTTATAAAATTGCGCTAATTCCAGTTTTCTTGCAATAAGTGGCTCCCTGTAAGTAGTGTGCAAAACATAAATTTTTCTATAAAACGAGTGTTTTTTTGTCAATGTTGGATAAATACAACTAAAGTTATAACATTTGTTAAATGACCAAAAAAATGCACAAAAGTAAATATTTTTCCAAAAAAAAATCGCTGGCTTTGCATAAATTAACCATTTTTTTGGTGTTTTTGAAAGAGTCATAAGATTGGTTGTAGTCATCCGATTTTGATGATTAAACACTTGCTTTATAGAAAATTTTCACTTCATATTTCGCACACGACTAACAGGGAACCACTTATTGCAAGAAAACTGGAATTAGTGCGATTTTATAAAATTTTGAACATGCGCAATCATATGAAGGGCTCCACTCTGGATAGGCAGACTATGCTTTTACTTCATAATTTAAGGTATATTTTCAGAATAATTTGGTTTGAAGTAGTGCGTAATGAGTCACATTTTTTCAAGTCCGGCTCTTGAACTATAATATAAGTTGTAGGTAAAGTTAGTCACATGACTCAGAGGGAAGAATTTAAATCTTGACTTATTTTGGCTTCCTTGGTGGTTAAATCCATGTTTAGCTCCCTTGACAAACCTAAGAATGTAAGAGAAGTTTTCTCTTACATTTTCCCTCCCTTATTATGTAAATATTTCAGGACAATGAATAAAGTGCTATAAAATAACTGATTACATTCGCTACGAAGCAGGTACAGGGTGAACATTTTTACCGCTAGAGACAACATTAGTCTGTATCCCAAAGAAAACAGAGGGCGGGTTTCTAGTAATAGTATTTGTTAAAAAATATTAATTTTTATTTTTCAACCAGTACCTTCTTATTTGCCCAAGGAATCATTATTTTTCTTTATATCATATTAAGATTTTTTATGGGAACTAAAATTCATATTGATAGCTTAATACAGAAAACGTATAATTAATGTGTTAAGTTGACCTCTTTACTAATGTTTTTAATGTGAGTAGCAAGGTCAACTGAAAAAAAATTATTGTTTTACTATCATGATTAGATCAATTTTAATTTTTCTTTTAATTGTTTTATTGTAATAAATTCGGTTGTTGCACTTGTTTAAAAACATTTAGGTTGAGATTTGTGATTTTATTTTAATAATATTATTTGGTTTATTTTTATTCTTCTTTTATATTGTACGGCATTTCTCTAGTCTTAAATTGTCATCAAGTATTAATTTAACTTTCCTAGTCTTAAATATCTAAGTTTTATTTTATTTTTTTTAGGTTAGGTTATTTTATATTGTACAAAAGCTAGATCAAAATAAAATATTGAGCACAATCTTTACATCAAGTATGTAAATTGTGTATCAGTATAAATTGTGTACAATTTTTACATCAAGTATGTAATTGTGTACAATTTTACATCAAGTATGTAAATTGTGTACAATTTTACATCAAGTATGGTAAATTGTGTAACAATTTTTACATCAAGTATGTAATGTGATCAGTATGTAAATTGTGTACAATTTTTACATCAAGTATGTAAATTGTGTACAATTTTTACATCAAGTATGTAAATTGTGTACAATTTTTACATCAAGTATGTAAATTGTGTACAATTTTTACATCAAGTAAATTGTGTACAATTTTTAATCAAGTATGTAAATTGTGTACAATTTTTACATCAAGTATGTTGTGTACAATTTTACATCAGTATGTAAATTGTGTACAATTTTTACACAGTATGTAAATTGTGTACATACAAGTATGTAAATTGTGTACAATTTTTACATCAAGTATGTAAATTGTGTTCAATTTTTACATTCAGGTGTACAATTTACATCAAGTATGTAATGTGTACAAGGTGTACAATTTTTACATTAAGTATGTAAATTGTGTACAATTTTTACATCAAGTATGTAAATTGTGTACAATTTACATCAATGTGTACCAAGTATGTAAATTGTGTAAATTTTTACATCAAGTATGTAAATTGTGTACAATTTTTTACATCCAAGTATGTAAATTGTGTACAATTACATCAAGTATGTAAATTGTGTACAATTTTTTACATAAGTCTATAAGAAACCTGATAAAAATAAAGTTACAGCTTCTTTGTGCGTTTTAAAATAAGGTGATAATTTTAATTTCTTAAAAATTCAATTTTATTTAATTTCTTTAAAACACAGCATTCTTTTTTACTTTTTCTCAGCCAGTAAAAGTATCATGTTCATCCTATAAACCTAAAATCAATATTTCATTATAATTTGCCATTTTAAGAGCCTTAAAGATGTTCTCAGTGGTTTTCACCATGATATCAGTCTACCTGTGTATGGATGTGGATTTATTTTTTCTTTATTAGATTTATTATTTTTTGCCAAAGAGTTGAAATTTTCTGGTAATTAGTAGTTTTATGAGTTAGCATCTAGTTGCAGACTAAGGCAAAAAGACCTATGAAGGGTTTGGCCTAAAAGGGCCTAAACCTTAATCTCAAGGGGCCCAGTAGGGGGGGGGGGGGGTCTTGTATTGCTTCCCAATTAGAGGAGTAAACTTTTAAATATAGTAGCATTAATACGTCATGCTAGCTTAATTTAATTTTAATTCAATAAAATTAAATATTTGATTTAAATTAATTAAAATAAACCTATAAGTTAAGCTTAAGTTATTAAAATAAATAAGTAAGTATTAAATAAACTTAAATAAATTCATTTAAATGTAATAAGTCATTCATCTATTTAATTTTTAACCTCGTGGGCCCTGGTCAAGTATGTTAAGGGCCCCTTATGGGGCCTTAAAAGGCCCTAGTATTAAGAAAAGGGGTCTTAAAGGGCCTAGATTTAGGTAGAAAACTGGGAATATTTCAAGTATAAAAAAGCATCAATCTCTAAGGCACTGTTCTTCTACTGTAGGGCTTTGACCAAGTATGATATGGGCCATCATCATTGGTTCTTGTCTTCATTTGGGGCCCTTTAACATTTAGGAATAATGAATAGGGGCCATAAAAATCTATAATTTAGAGTATATTTTTAATTACTTAAAAACATAAATATCTAGAGCTCTTTTATGCTGATTTAGGTCCCTGATTAAGTATGCCCTTTTTCGTCAAAGTCTTTATAAGTCCAGACAAAATATATATAGGGACCTTAGAGACCCTAGAGTTAGGTAACAAATTTATGTGGAGCTTTAATAGGCCTTGGCCGCTTGTGTAAATTTAAAAATAAATAAATAAATTAAGAATATTTTCAAGTACTTTAAAAAAATTATCTCTAGGAGCTCTTTATGGCCTATGTTAGAGTATTGGATTCTTTTTGACTCTGGTGTTATAAATATATATAACATAATTATAATAAGTGAATAAATAAATGTATGTATTATAAGTTTTAAAATATTTAATATGCTATTAGTATTTATTTCATATTCTTGTTTTTTTTTTTAATTTATTTTTGGCTGAGGGGCCCATGGAGGCCAGTCCACCCTTGTTAGCAACCCCTCAAATTTATGAGGGAAACAATTCCATCATTGTCTCACTGATTTTCAGCAGGTCGAGTAATAGAGATATTATAACTAGAGATGGCCTATCCTATTAAAAGTGACCTAAACACTTTTGATAATTATTCATATGATTAAATAAACTGTACAAAATTAGTGCAACTTATATAGTAAAGTGTTTATAATACAATACTATGTGCGAAAAGCTGAAGACGATTGTAATTTTAACACTTTGAAGGAGGTTTCAATATGATTATGTAGAGTATGCTCTCTGTAGTAATATATCTTTATGGGATATGATGTGATCTTAATCAAAACTATAATTTGTATTCACAATAAAACAGTCCTACATTAAGTTAATAAGTCTCAATATTCTTGAATTTTGATTTAGCTCCTGTATTTGAATGATAGTTTTCTTTTAAGAATTTTAATTACTAATTTTTTTACTAAAATATGTTATTACTTTTTAGAATAAATAAAACATGTTAATGCTAACTGTTGTTTGTATCTTGTGTGAAGCAAAGATTATGTAGTATACCACATAATCTTTGGTGTGAAGAGAGTTACTAACACATTTTTGGTTTATTCTTAAATATGAAATAAAAAATCTCGAAATTACTCAAAACCTGCAAAATGGTAGCAAAAAAGAGTGTTCAACCATATTGCAGCAAAAATTTGAACTATTGTATGACGTTAAATTGGTTGTTAATTTTTTGAAAGATCTTAAATTGCATAAATCGTATATTTACTTTTCCTCATTTCTACTCCTAACTATATAGGAAAAGTAAAGTATTATGTTTGCAAAAAAAAAATTCCAATCCGGGGATGTTACCAAAATTATCCTTTTAGGTGTTTTAAGGCCTTCTGAGTTTTTTTACAAAGTTGTCTGTCTATGTGTGTGTGTCTGTTATCATCATATCTTTCTGTGTATTTATGCTAGTGAGTTGAAACTTTGTACAAAAATCAGTCTATAGGTGTAGTTGTGCCATCGTGAAAATAATTTTTTGTGACGTCATTAACCCACAATAATGACTTAGCAAAAATCACAAATTGCCAAAATAAGTTGCGATGGGATTAAGATTTGGCACACAAGGTTAAATAGATAATCTGAGACGTGTGCAAGCACCTTATTATGATAAGGAAACATTTAAAACCCAGCTTCCTTACACCTCATTGGCTCAGTTGGTTAAAATCTTGTTATGCCGAAGTCTTTTATCAATCATAGTTAAGAAAGATTTAAAATCCAGCTTCCTTACATATCAATGGCTCTGATGATGACTTTTATTTATTTGAAAGCCGGTTACGCTTCATTCTGAATAAATATTTATTACAGTCAAAAGACCTTTTGATTTATGAAATTGGAATTATTATACTACCTGTCTATCAAAACACTTTTGAAGGCGAACTTCCTTTGGATTGTCCGTTTCCATGCTTAATAATCCATTTTTTGCTTTTGAGTCCGGTTTATGTTTTATAACTTGAGGAGTTTCTCAATTATTATAAGTACTACTAGTAAATCATCTCCAAGAAAAATACAGAAAAAAATACTATTAGTGGATAAAAGTAGGTTTTAATTTTGCTTCAAAATTTATTTTGTTTTAATTATTCAGCCATCATTGTGGCCATCTTTAGAACAATAACTAACTTTACAGACTACTTAAAAACATTAAAAAGTACATAAAAAAGGTTCTAAATAGCTAAAAACTACATCACAGTTAAGTAATAAATTAATGAGATATGGTATAGTAATATATTGTACTGTAGATATTGTATTAATATATACAATATGTTGAGATATTGTATCTCATTACTTTACTGTGATGTAGTTTTTTAGCTATTTATATACTTTTTAAGTAGTCTGTGATTGTTTTATGTAAAGTTAGTTATTGTTCTGAAGATGGCTGAATAATTAAAACAAAATAAATTTTGTAACATATAGAATTAAAGCCTACTTTTATCTAGTAATTTAGATGGAATTCTATAAGCTAAAAAGTGCAACTAACGAAAAACTATTGACTAGTGCTTGATAATTGAGTAACTACTGAAGTTATAAAGCATAAACCGGACCCTTATACAAGAAATTGATATAATTTTCGATTAAACATAGAAATAATTATAAATAAAGCTAGAATTATTTTTATAATTAAATTTTTGATGCACATATTTTTTTGGCTTTTTTTTTTTATTAATTCGCTAATAAAATAAATAACTACAACAACTGGGGTCTTATAGAAGGAGGAGTTCGTTTATAGGGCCCTATAAATATTTTTATTAGTTGTCTGATGTTTTGGTTCATTTAAGCAGGTTGGGATAGAAAGGACCAATAAAATAAGTTTTATTGTTCCATCTGCATGACATTTGCTCCTCTTGATAGTGCCAATATAAGAAATGGTGTTTTTTCAAGTAAAAATAATATCCACTTAATTATTGAACGACATGAAATATCTAAAGTCCATATGAAGCATGTTTATTGGAGCTACAAGGAGTTCAAACCTTTTTGATATGATAAATGAAAATATACTGGTAAGAATGCAGGTGATTGGCTCGCAACTGGAAAGCAAAGTTGGCCCAGGGGTCGCCTTGCAGCCACTTTGTTATTGTTTTGTATTATTTCTGGTTTTATTATAAATTATTGTTACATTTAGAGAATTTGCATCGCCTGAAGAGGCCATATAGATGTATACACCTATAAGATATTTATAAATATCCCGTTTGCGCCACATGAAATGGTTCAATTTTGCTGAAACAGGTATAAATATTAACCTTGTCAATCACCTCACAAATTACCAACTTTTCTTAAATCCATTTAAGTTTCAAAAATTGGGTACCTCGGTACATTTCCTCACTCCTACAGACAAATATCTAGGGTGTTATAGCCTGAGGTTTATAAAGCTTTGAAAAATAATACACTAGATAGATATTCAATCAAATAATACGGGTTATACTTTTATACCATGTTCACGAATGCATTAAAGACCTGTAATCATATAGTACGTTCACACACACTTCTAGTTCCTCGGATCGTATTGGATACGATCTCTAAATACGGTAATATTAGCTGTATTAACCATGCGGAAGGGATCCTTGCGAACTAGGGAGATGGAATCTAAAAGAATCCCCCGATACGCTATATGGCATCGAGCATGGTCAGTGACTGGATGAGTGACTGCGGGAAATAAAAGGAATGAATTTACTATTTGAAGGTGAGCAAAGCAAGTTAAATGTAACGACTTGTATATTCTGAGGACGAGCTAAGCGAGTCCGAAGAGGTAGGCTAAGCAAAGCGATAGGATGAGCCCAAAAGTTTCGAGCTACCCTGTTCTCGAAACTTCCGTTCTACTTTTTTCCGTGTACTTATTTTCCTATATTCGCCTAGAATTTGTTTCAACAACCTCTTGATAACAATTCACGCAATTAACTACTTAGCCATACTGTACTTGGATATTTATATTTACCTCAAAAATAAAGAGGCTCAAATTACCCTAAATCAAATATAGCTCCGGTTTACTCAAAATAAATATTGTATACTTTTGCCAATAAAGAACTTGTTTAAAAAAACTATTTTTTGGTGCCCTTTTACATTTGTTCCTTAATGGAGGAGGCAAACTACTAATGATAGAAAAAATCTGGCGCGGTGGTCCGCATATTGGGGGGGGGGGTTGTTATTCTTATTGTTTTCTTTAAAGGTTTTAGCGCATCTTCTTTGAAAGATACTGAAAAAATGTGTTATGAGTAGTGCTTGATAGTTGAGTAACTGGTCAAGCTATAAAGCCGAATCTTAAGCAAGAAATGGATTTTTAAGCACAGAAACACGCATTCCAAAGGAAATTCGCCCGACATGCGGACCACCGCGCCATAATTATTTTGTTGTTATAAACCTACATTATGTTAATAAAACGATAAAAAATATCGTCTTTACCAGGTTTTGAAACCATCAGGTACCCTGGCTTAGAGTACTTTTAGTGCTCTTATCTACTTTGGATAGGGTTACCATTTCACCCGTTTTTTCAACGGGAGAAATTCTTCCGATTTCAAACCCCCCGAAATAGTAAAACCCCTTGTTTTCAGACATTAAATTTATAAAAACTGAACTCATTAATTCAGATGATACCACAATCTAAAATTATAATTTGAAAAAAAATGCTACCAAAATAAGAAACATGGAATTTGAACATGATTTTTTTAACAATATGAAAAGAATAAAATTAAGTGGCAACACTGTATTAAAGTATTTGAAATCATAGAGATATATTACTAGAGGGGCCCTATTGGTTGAATTTTGAAACATCGAAAAAGTAACCTGACCACATTCGATTATCATTATCATCAAATACAGAACAAAAAAACAGTAAATTATATAGGAGAATGTTTAAAATACAAATCACAACACAAACAATCTGTGGGAAGCCCAAAACAATTGATTAATTATAACCTTAATTCCCTCTTGGAGGAGGTTTCAACGAGGTTACATAGAGCCCCACTAAAAATGTTTCAGGCCTCTCAATGTATTAAGATAGGCTATGCTCCCTCTAGTATATATCTCTATGTTTGAAATTTTATAATTAATGCTGATTCATATATCACCTGCTTGGTTTTACTTAAAATATTTTTTACTAAATCATTATTTTTTAAGATTTTTTTGTGTGCAGTGCGTATTTTTTTAAATTGTAATATTTACTATACCGAAAGACATTTATAAGGTAGTTTAAGTTTTTAAAGGAAGGGAGAAACTTTAATCTAGCTGAATGTATTCATGATTTCTGAATATGCAAGTAAGTAATCATGAAGCAATTTATTTTTAAATCTATAATAAAAAAATAAATAATACAGTATTTATTAGAAGAAAGGAACATAAACCATAAATTGCAATTTAATATTTGTAGTTTGATACAACTAAGTTGTGACAGAGGGATGATTGACACGATGAAATTGTGCGAGATACAATTTATATTGACGCAATATATAGGTACTCACTATTTCACCGAA
This sequence comes from Microvelia longipes, assembly GCA_018340805.1. Lineage (NCBI taxonomy): Eukaryota > Metazoa > Arthropoda > Insecta > Hemiptera > Veliidae > Microvelia > Microvelia longipes. The sequence goes on from JACMZG010000008.1 coordinate 388,435, forward strand.
CTGCCGAAATTTTTGCCGAACTATGTATAGCTAAGTGTTATGTAAAAAACGCTCAAAAATAAATAAAAATATCGTATAGATTGTCAAAAATATTAATATTTGTGTAATAGACTATAAATTAATATACTGTATTGCGGAATTTAACATACCTGTCGTGAAAGAAACATATATTATTTAACACAATACTTTATTAAAAAAATATAATAATTATTTATTTATTGCTAACTATATGGTCTAATATAAAACACAAAAAATAGAAAATGGTAAAACGTATACAGAGTAACAGCAGTAGTAACATACTGCAAATTAATTCATTCGCGTTGCGGCTTTAGTATATTTCGGCCGAACATTTTAAAATTCATATAAAATCAGGAGATTGTTGAAATAAAATAAAACTTGTAAACGTAAACAGAGTAACAGCAGTAGTAACATACTGCAAATTAATAATTCTGCGTTGCGGCTTTAGTATAGTTCGGCAACTTTGTATAGTTCAGCCGAACTATATAAAATTCTATATAAAATCAGGGGATTGTTGAAATGAAATAAACTTGTAAACGTATACAGAGTAACAGCAGTTAGTAACATACTTCAAATTAATAATTCTGCGTTGCGGCTTTAGTATAGTTCGGCAACTATGTATAGTTCGGCCGAACATTAAAATTCTATATAAAATCATGGAATGGTTGAATTGAAATAAAACTTTGTAAACGTATACAGAGTAATAGCAGTGGTAACATACTGCAAATTAATGATGCTATATTGCGGGTTTAGCATAGTTCGGCAACTATGTATAGTTCGCCGCCGCACTAATAAAATTCTATATAAACTTAGGGATGGTTGAAAATAAAATAAAACTTTGTAAACAAATACAGAGTAACAGCAGTGGTAACATACTGCAAATTAATAATTTCTGCGTTGCGGTTTAGTATAGTTCGGCAACTATGTACAGTACGGCCGAACATTATAAATTCTATATAAAATCATGAATGGTTGAACTGAAATAAAACTTTGTAAACGTATACAGAGTAACAGCAGTGGTAACATACTGCAAATTAATAACTCTGCGTTGCGGCTTTAGTATAGTTCGGCAACTTTGTATAGTTCGGCCGAACTATTATAAAAAATTCTATATAAAATCAGGGGATAGTTGAAATTAATAAAACTTTGTAAACGTATACAGAGTAACAGCAGTAGTAACATACTGCAAATTAATAATTCTGCGTTGCGGCTTTAGTATAGTTCGTCGACCATTATAGTTCGGCTGAACTATTAAAATTTATATAAAATCAGAAGATTGTTGAAATTAAATAAAACTTTGTAAACGTATACAGAGTAACAGCAGTAGTAACATACTGCAAATTAATAATTCTGCGTTGTTGCTTTAGTATAGTTCGGCAACTTTGTATAGTTCGGCCGAACATTATAAAATTCTATATAAAATCATGGAATGGTTGAACTGAAATAAAACTTTGTAAACGTATACAGAGTAACAGCAGTGGTAACATACTGCAAATTAATAATTCTGTGCGTTGCGGCTTTAGTATAGTTCGGCAACTTGTATAGTTCGGCCGAACTATATAAAATTCTATATAAAATCAGGGGATTGTTGGAATTAAATAAAACTAAACAAATAGATAGAACAGCAGTAGTCATACTGAAATTAATAATTCTGCGTTGCGGCTTTAGTATAGTTCGGAGCCGAACATTATAAAATTCTATATAAAAATCATGGAATGGTTTGAACTGAAATAAAACTTTGTAAACGTATACAGAGTAACAGCAGTGTAACATACTGCAAATTAATATTCTGCGTTGCGGCTTTAGTATAGTTCGGCAACTTTGTATAGTTCGGCCGAACTATATAAAATTCTATATAAAATCAGGGATAGTTGAAAATTAAATAAAACTTTGAAACGTATACAGAGTAACAGCAGTAGTAACATACTGCAAATTAATAATTCTGCGTTGCGGCTTTAGTATAGTTCGCAACATGTATAGTTTCGGCTGAACTATTTAAAATTTATATAAAATCAGAATTGTTGAAATTAAATAAAACTTTGTAAACGTATACAGAGTAACAGCAGTAGTAACATACTGCAAATTAATAATTCTGCGTTGTTGCTTTAGTATAGTTCGGCAACTTTGTATAGTTCGGCCGAACATTATAAAATTCTATATAAAATCAGTGGAATTGTTGAACTGAAATAAAACTTTGTAAACGTATACAGAGTAACAGCAGTGGTAACATACTGCATATTAATAATTCTGCGTTGCGGCTTTAGTATAGTTTGGCAACTTTGTATAGTTCGGCCGAACTATATAAAATTCTATATAAAATCAGGGGATTGTTGGAATTAAATAAAACTAAATAAACAAATAGATAGTAACAGCAGTAGTAGCATACTGCAAATTAATAATTCTGCGTTGCGGCTTTAGTATAGTTCGGCCGAACATTATAAAATTCTATATAAAATCATGGAATGGTTGAACTGAAATAAAACTTTGTAAACGTATACAGAGTAACAGCAGTGGTAACATACTGCAAATTAATAATTCTGCGTTGCGGCTTTAGTATAGTTCGGCAACTTTGTATAGTTCGGCTGAACTATTTAAAATTTTATATAAAATCATGAGATTGTTGAAATTAAATAAAACATAGTAACCATATAAAATGTATCAGCTCTTGTAACATCCTGCTTAATAATAATGATAGGTTGCGGGTTTAGTATAGTTCGGCAGCTTTATATAGTTCGGCCGGACTATATAAAATTCTATATTAAATCAGGGGATTGTTGAATTTAAATAAAACTTAGTAAACATATAGAAAATAGAAGCATAAGTTATATACTGCAAATTAATGATGCTATATTGCGGGTTTAGTTTAGTTTGGCGAAAGTATATAAATTTCTATATAAAATCAGGGGATTGTTGAAATTAAATGAATCTGCATCTGCTAGATGTAGATGCAGATTTAAGGGGCAAGACTGATGTCAAAATCTCTATTTTTCAATAAATTGAAAACATCAATATAACAACAATAATAATAATTAAATCGCGTTTCCTTAGAGAGCGCGACAAGAATCTGCATTGTAGCAACCAAGGATTTAAAAATTTCTCACCTATTAGAAATTGGATCCAGGGATGCTACAGCAGCTATCTTGGAATGTAAGGTTAATGGCCAACTCTCCAACATCCATTGGTGGTGAGTCTATACTTACCGTATGACTCTGCCACCCCTCCCTCTTCGGAAGAGATGTGTAGAGTGGTTGGATAAGCCGAGGAAAATAACCTTAAGATTGATGATATCTTCTCAATTTAAAAGGAGCTGTATTTTTTTCTTCTCTAGATCTCGCTTCAGGTTATTGGCAGGTAGAAGTAAACGACCAAGGCAAAGAAAAACAGCTTTCGTGACGTGTGAAGGGCTTTACCAGTTCAAAGTCATGCCCTTTGGGCTATGTAATGCCCCTGCCACGTTTCAGCGGTTAATGGATTCGGTGCTGAGCGGATTAAAGTGGCGAGTCGCCATGGTTTATTTAGATGATGTTGTGATTTGGAGTCGGACCATTGAAGAGCACATAAAACGTCAGGAAAGTATTTATTCGGTTGCGTAAGGCTAACCTAATTAAGAACAAAATAAGCTACCTGGGGCATATTGTAAGTGCAGATGGCATAGCGACGGATCCTGATAAAACAAGAGCTGCTAGTGATTGGCCAATACCGTCATCTGTGAAGGAACTGCGCTCGTTTTTAGGGTTTGCAGCGTACTACAGAAGATTTATTCAAGGATTCGCTGAAATAGCAGCTCCATTGTATAAAGCTACTCTGCAGCGGGAGACATTTGAGTTTGGGGATAAACTTCTAACGTCGTTTCAAGCTTTAAAAGCAGCACTAACAAAAACACCTGTACTAGCTCGGCCAGATAATGCCGGTAAATTTTATTTAGATTGTGATGCAAGCGATATGGGACTAGGATCTGTGCTTTCGCAAATACAAGGAGGAGAAGAGAAGAGTCATAGCGTACGCGAGTAAGAGCACTTCAAAGGCAGAACGGCACATTTGTACAACGAGGAAAGAAATGCTAGCACTAGTGTATGGAGTACAGCACTTCAAAGCATATTTATATGGCCGTCAATTTACTGTTAGAACAGACCATAATGCTTTAAGATGGTTACAATCATTCAAAGAACCCGAAGGACAGTTAGCGAGGTGGATTGAATTCCTTTCCCAATATAATTTTTGAAGTGATCCATAGACCTGCTGGTAAGCTTCACGCTAACGCTGACGGATTGTCACGAATATGCAGACAGTGCAAATTGTTGTGAAAGATCCAGAAGAAGAACAATAATCTGACAGAAGATCTAACGCATTTTGCATAGATGATACATAGATGAGGAGAAAAGATCTGATGTTGACTTAAAAGAAGTATTTTTAACTGGATAGAAGCAGCGGTGAACGACCTGAGTACCAGCAAGTACGAGGAAGCAATGCCACTCTTTTAAGCCTGTGGCACAATGGCACCGTCTGAGTAAAAACAAGATGGGGTGCAACGTCGGTGGGAAGAAACTGAAAAAGTTGTTAGGTACCAGGTTGTTCTACCTCGTAGTTGAACCAATAGTACTGCAGGAGTTGCATGGGGGACTGTCGGGAGCACACTTAGGAATTAGCAGGACTAAGAAGAAGATATAAGCTTACGGTTTTATTGGCCAGGGTATTTGCGGGAGATAGAAGATTGGGTTATTCATGCCAGGATTGCAACAAGCGAAAAGGTAGAAAGGCAAGAGCACCTACTGCAAGTAGTTAAAAACTGGGTTTCCATCCAAACGTGTTGCGTTTAAACCATTCTTGAGAACCTATACTCTCACGCACGCACACCCAAATCTTTCACGCTAGAATCATCTCACCTTCATGACTATCATTAACGCACGGATTATGTGTATACTCAGTGTAGAGATAGGTTAGTAACGCTCACTACACACTTTATTGTAGCGTGCGCGAGAGAGAGTGAGAGAGCGAGAGAATAACCATATGATCTTGTATAATGTTATTTGATAATCATTCTCGGAGTATCTCGATAAATAATGAGTTGTCATCGCGCACTCATACTATAAATAACTCTCTCTCTCTTCACCGATCGTTGATATGAATGTAGAATCCCGATACTTTTCATATGGTAACACCATTAGGTCAATTGTAGAGAGGTCAAATATAATTTCAATAATAGAGATTTGCCTACTCATATTAAAAAAAAGTTGATACACCTAAAATCACTTTTGATAAGCTTATTAAATCATTGGTAATTATTTATAGACTCTGTGCGTTACATATAATCATTTCACGCTCAATAGCGTCAAAAATCATTTATGTGAGTACCACATTAGTGAGTAGTTATTAAACTAAATTACTTCACTCGCGGTGCGAAAAGCTGAAGTACAGATGAGTACATTTGTGAAACACTTTGAATGAGGTTTCAATTATATTGTTTTTATTGGCTGGTAGAGTTATTGCGTCGTTCTCATGTGTAAGATAAATAAGGGTATCTTATGGGACTTTAGGTAAGTAGTGATTCTTTTAAATACGCGCACACACAAAGAGCTTAGTGAGAAATTTGTGATGTCAACAAAATCCCAGTTTATTAAACCAGTATCCTACCATTTAGAGTTATAGAGATTAGACTGCTCTCGTCAACTCATTCTTGTGTATAATTACCTCTCTTTGACTCGTCTATTGGTCTGCTCCATAGATACTGTTGCATGAGCATAAACTCACGAATTTTCTTTCCTTTATTCTCAACGCAGTCTCTAATATACTCTCACTGCTCACACAATTATTTAATCTTCGACATAACTTAAATAATCTTCTTACTCGTTAGTCACTTTCTTATAGAGTATACTTAAAGTGATGAGAGCTGTGCGCTGTTCTACTGATGCACTAGATACCTCGCTATATGTGCTAATGTGTATCCTTGCCTTGAAGCCAAAGATTATGTAGAGTAATATTAGGTAGTTCCACATATCTTTACTGAGGGTGTAGAGAGACAGATTCACTGTCTAACACATTTTTGGTTATTTCTATACCTAACAAACTTTTTCAGTTTCATTCCTTCAACGAACGTATGCAAAAAACCCCATCTTTGGTTTATACTTCAGACGGTGCCATATGTAGCCCACAGGGTATATGAAACTAATAAAATCTACGAAAAATTACTGCGAAAAAAGCTGTGCCAATTAATGGGTCATAGTGCTCACAATACTATAGAGCATGTGGTTTACACAACGGTCAGTTTATTCACACTGCGTTTGTGCAAGTCCCAGAAATTAAATATTGCTTACATCTTTTATATGTGCAACTAATGCACGATCTTTGTATACCTTATGGTTGTTAATTTATATGTGTAAAGTCTGAGTCTCTTAATGCTTATTTGCAATAAAATTATTATTTACTTTTCCTTCATTCTACTCCATAACTATATCACGGAAAAGATAAATTCTAGTCCTCACTCATTTGTCTCTGTGTCAGAAATTAATGGATACTAAATACTTCTGATTCCGCACTAACTCCCGGTGTGTCTACGAATTATTCCTGACAAACTGGTCTTCGCATTTATTTCAGATGGAGCTCAGATTCTTTCAGAGAGACAGTTAGGCCCGTTGTAAGCTGAGTCTTTTATCCATGTGTGTACTAATGAGTGATCTCGAGCTGCGATCATATATATTGGTGATGAATGGTGTACATTCAATCCACCTCTCGTCTATAAATGTCCCTTCTCTGTGGGTTCTTTTGTGTATTGAATGTCTGTAGTGTGAGAGCGTTCTAGTACATCTTAAAGTCGATATCAAATAAGTGTCATTGGTTCTTACTAACATGGAGTAATTTGAGCGTCCATTTATGAAATTGAGTCGATCTTTTGCGATTGTAAATATGTACTACTCATTTATCATGCTGAACGGTCTATGTACTACGCCCATTTACCTACACTTATCGATTGTACAATGAAGATGCTTCAGTGTCTCGACCAATTTATCACGAAAAGTGAGATTCTTGCGCTACCATCGACGTAACGCTATGACTCTCTCATACTCTCTCACATGTGTTGATTTCGCGCCCGAAAGCAGACAGATGTCGTGAGGATTTACCACATAGTCGATTTTGGCCATACACAATCATGAATGAATTAAAATAGAATTTACACACGGTGCTCGAAGATTATCGTTGGGTGGCCAAGGCGCAAGCTCAGTACAGCGTGTGATTTTTTATGGTAAGTTAGGATAACGCTGAGATTTTTATTAACCTCCAGCTTTCCATACGAGCCTCTCATGGTGAGCAACTCACGGACGTTTAGTAGTTAGTATAAATTCTTTGTATTCCACTCGAACCAGCATCAGAGATATGTCATCTTTACCCTCCAATCTGCACTAAGTTAGTGTCAAGATAAGATTTAAAATCTCCAATGACCTATACCTGAATGTATGCATCAATCTTACAAGATGCCTCGCTGATCTATGTGAATACTATTCTTTCTAGTTTATGTAAGTCGTTGCACGCCACAGCGCGCCCTCTAAAACGCATTTCCATTGAGCCTGCGCAGAATTTCCTTCAACAGATAATGACGTGTTATATTTTGACCAGTCAAAAGACCTTTTGATTTATGAAAAATTGTGCACTAGCAGCTCTTGTTTATTTATATTCAGGACTACCTTGCCGTGACTTCAAATATTGCACTACTCTTGCTATCTTGTGACATATGCGCCCAGGGCTACTGTATTACTTTTCCGTGTTTGCTGTATATGTGTTTAGCGTGTTTAGCTCTACTCGGCGTGTCAAAATCACAGAATACTATTTTATAGTCATTTTTCTGGACGTGAGTCCTCTTATGTCTCGGTTTCTCATGATGGTGCACAGAGCTTCCGCAAGAAAGTGAGTCAATCATTCAAATCTATTAATAAAGTATACTTTAAAGACAAATGGCGATACTACGTCCACATGTATAAATCACCGTACAGAGACAACCGAAAAATCCATTAAACTACTTTGAAATTACGTGTGGGCATAAGGGAGCGTAAGGTTATCTATATACACTCATATTACTGTGGCAGTGAGACACTTTATAACTTGTTAAAGCTCCTCTGCTACTACTTGATACACGATAGTATGTCAGCATCATTGTGGCCGATCGTTTAGAACAATAACGCGTAACTTATGAGTTCAGGATTCCTTATATACTGCTCTCTTATAGGTATCAGTTATAAACTATGCTACCTACATGAAACCAAAAAGGATATACCTCGTAGCTGAACTGAATACTAGAAGAATAGAAAATCAACAGATTATAAGTACAGCATTACCACAATTATATGAGAAATTGAATGAAGGATTATTAATGCTCACAAATTATCTTGCTACAAGGTTAGATATTGTATATTCTTCAGGATACTATCCTCTACAACCACCTCTACAACATCTCTTACCGATAGATGTTGGAAGAGAGGATGATTGTGTCAGATGCTTACTTTACATCTTGAGTTAGATGGATATTAAGATCTTCTATACGCCTACCAATGGTTAGTTGAGAGAGTGATTTTTGTACCGATAGTAGAGAACTCCCTTTAGCTTTCTCTAGATAGATATGCTGCTACTTTGTGCAATACCCAATGTGATAATCTGCTTATTGTGTAGAATAGTGAGGTGAAGAAATTTTTTAAATCCCTTAGGATTTGAACTTATCATAACGACAGATTCTTGAGTTATTCGCTCGCTCGACTACTCCATAAAGGTAATAGAATTACACACGGATTTATACTTTTTATCTTATTATTATGTGTGATATTTAGTGATTGTGAGTTTTTTCCTCATATGTGCATTGAAAAAATAGAGAAGGTGATGTTTAGACAATCCTACGCTGACATATGACACTACTTGAAAAACTATGTCTCGCTTGATAGCTAAATTCGTTGATAGCATTAACTATGCAGAATAGTGAAGTCATTATATATAAGACATTTCAAACCGCGAACACTTCCCCTGATTTTATATAAACAGATTTAATTTACTGTTTCGCCAATTAATAAATTTATACACGAATATCCACGCAACATAGAAATATATATAGTATTACATCAATTAAATTTAGCAGAGGTATTTAAGTAATACTTATATGTCTTCTATATATTATATTAATATATTTTATTGATGCACTATACTTTAAGTTTATTAAGAGAGGCTTTCTCTATTTTCCTCCATCTAGATTTTAACTGACTTAAAGAGAAATTAATAATATTAATAGATATCCACGAGTACAACAACTGGGCCGTCGCTAAATATCTATATAAAAGGAACTGGGCAGGAGAAGCACGTTACGTTACTAAACCGCAACTCTAAGGTCCCCTAATTAATTAATTATAATTAGTGTTTGTTACAATATAGAGCTGGTCTAACATTGTTTTTGGTTCATATTATAGCAGTGTAGCTATGTGTTTATGTATTAAATAAGTGTCAACCAAATCTCAAATGTAATAGTTTTTATTATATATTTACACAACATTCTCTGACAATATAGAGCTATCATGTTGCCCTCCGCTACCTTGTAATTGAGGTCTCCACGAGTATAAAATAAATTGGTGTTTTTTCTAACACTATAAAAAAGATAACTCACTCCCACCGTCTCACAAACTGTGATTGTATTACTGTATCTAGATAATTGACTCACGTGAGAGATGTACCTGATTATAACAAGTGCTGCTTACTCTGTATACGTATACAAGTAGTATTTATGTATGCAGAGTTCAATACCAATTCATGATTGTTATAGAGAGTATTACAATATATCTTTATATATGTTTCGGCCGGATACTGTAATTACTATAAAGACCAACAGAACGCAAGAAAATTATTAATTTGCATACTAGTGTATAGGCAAACTCGTACATGGCGTGGTATATCTAGTCGGTCTATCTGTGGAATTTAGTGTATAAGATTGCTAATTTAAATTTCTGGCCCAGGGGTACGCCTTGCAGCCCCACACATCTAATGTTTCCATCTTCTTGTTATGTTTTATATTCTATTTTAAGTAATATTAATTATATTGATATACATTAGAGCGGGCACGAAACTTTGCATTACGCCTAGCAAGAGATTGCCATAAACTTATAGACTTAGATAAATACACTACGTAAGACAGCTCTATTAATTATAAATTATCCTATTTTCTCGACGCTCAACATAACCACTGTCTGGTGTGAGCTTCAATAACGTGTTTGTATGACAAAAATATATTAGAGTCAGATATTTTCAAACCCACTTGTTCCCACTGAAATCTCACCTCTGTATACAAATTAGTTATCTATCTATTTCATTAATGATATACTCCGGCATCCTCGTAAGAGCTTTCAAAGTTTGCCAAGAAATTCTATGGATCTATATAGCGAAGTACACATTATCGCCATCGACACTTTACCTTACTATGTGACCACAGATTATGATTTATCTAAGTGCGTTACTGCTGTGATATAAGCGCTTGTTAGGGAGCTCTATCATAAGTTTTATGATTTAAAATTCACAAACAATAATACCTTATTGATGATTTAGATATATCAAATCAATTTTTAAAATAGTATGGGAGTCTGAATACCTTTTATACATAGGCGACGAACTACTACCATGTTCATTACATACAGGCTCGCAGAGACCAGTCAGAAAGTTAACTCTTAGATTTAATGCTAGCGATATTCGTGTTATCGTATCCTACCACTGACTTGTCTTTGAGTATCCTCTGACGGTTCTGTACAATTGGGATTTTCTCATTCTACTATATTCAAATATCTCCCCTGATGTTTTATATATTAGAGACTCTGTATTAGCTATGCGCGGAACGCGAATATCCTATATGCGAACACAATAGAGTAGCATGGGAGAAATCCTAAAAGAATCTACTACCGTAAAAGTCACGGCGCTAACTGAGTCAGGAAATTATCTAGAGAGCTTTGCATGTATGTTCACAATGCTGTTGATACTAGTGCTGTATAACTCGTATGTAAGCAACATGCTGGATTAATAATATCACAGTTAACCATTCCAATAAATTTACTATTTGTATAAGTGATATTGAGCTTATAAGCAAATATAGATGTTAAACTGTCCGAGAAACCGAATCATATCTGATAATGCTTCCCGTCGAAGGACAGCACGGAAGCATTATATAAGAGTGTTGCAGCTGAAGTGGCTTACTTCACGCATAGTGATACTATCGTATTAGGACCTTATGCAAATATATGTAGTTTTATTTGAATAGGATGAGCCACCACACATCCCAGTTTGCAATAGCTTTACCCTATTCTCTCACAGAAATATCTTCCGTTCTGACTTTTTTCCGTGTACTTATTTTCCTATATTCGCTTAAGAATATATAGTTCTGTGCGAACCCAAACTCTTAATATACAATCACTTCTAGAGACCTTAAAAACATATATACTCTCATAGACAGCCACTGAAGCTGATACCTCTAGGAATAATTTTATATTTATAACCTATTGCGCAAAGTATGTATATATAACACACGTGTCTGAGGGTCTACCCTACTGTAAAATTACAGCCCTAAATCTCACATAGTTAGCTTCACGTTTACATGCTTCAAAACAATAAATATTTGTATACTTTTGCCAATAAAGAACTTGTTTAAAAAACTATCTTTTGCCTGACCTTCGTTATTACATTGTGTATACACTAGTATATATGTGAAGTGAGAGAATGTTCGGACTCCTGAAACTATTGAACATAGGTATAAAGAACTCGCTGTAGGTCGACTTCGAATGAGTCACGAGACCTAAACTGTGAAGTGTATGTGGAGGGTTTGTTAGTTCCTAGTTATTGTTTGATTTTCCTGTCTAAAGTTACTTCTCTTAGTATACCGCATGTTCTTCATCTCTAGAGGTGAATTGTATTATCTGAGTTATAACACATGAGTGTCTTTCATGTGAGTTATGTATAGTTAGACAATGTATAGATAAGAGTAAACTTGGTTTAAAGGCCGAATATAAAGCCTGAATCTTATAGCAACGAATATGGAGTGTTCTCTGTAAACGGACAAACTAATGACTAAAAAGCACGCGAACCAGCAGATTACACTTAATAAGTGTTGAGCAGTCTATTTTACCTCACCTCGGACCTCGATTGCTCGTACGTCATGTCATCCACGCTGTTCAGCAAAGTATATAATTTAAATTTTTCGATTGACTATCTCCTATTATTTTATAATAACGCATTTTCTTATTTATATAGTTCTAGAGAGGATCTCGAACTATACACACGATAAGTATGCCAACAATATCGTCTTTATACCTAGTGAATAGCTCCGCATACGCTAGAGGTTAATATAAATTCTGCATGTCAATGTTACCACTGCGTGAGTTTTAACCTCTCTGTGTGAGACGCTTTATCAAATAGGTGTTTATTTCAGATGTACTTTTTCATAAGCCTAGTTCTCATGATTATTACATATATACGTATTTTTGGTAGTATATAAGTGTTCGGCCTAGCGTACTATAAGCTCCATGTTCCGAACACCTGAGTGTACTCTCTATAATCAACCGACACGACGCGGAATTATTTGATTATGCACTAGTACTTTTCACCCGATTGTTCTCTGTTCACCATCTGAGTATCTATGTTAACAATAGTAGCTTATTAAAACCCTCTCTTCATTTTGTCAATCTTATCACGACTTCCAATAAGTTTATAAATATATGAATTTTTATAATATAAGTAGCGGCTGAAACTCATTAATTCACCGAGTAGATTAACCACTCCACAATCTAAACATAAATGTTATATATGTTGACACGAAACATATGACAATAAATAAGCGCACCAGCAAAAAGAAACAATGGAATTTGTATAGCACATCTTGAATTATCAGTGATAGTTACCAATAGCTGATTAACTCTGTGATAAAAGAATAACGTTAAATCAATATTATTGGCACATTACACTCTCTCAGTGTCTTAAATAGCGATATTCCTGATTCTCATCATGAGATGTTATATTTAATTATAAGAATGTGGCTCATTATTGGTGTTCGTGGAATCTCGTATGACATAACAATAATTTGCGACCAAAGAAGATAACCTATTAGCATCAAAGCCGCTAACTCGACTTAGAATACAGTTTAATTTGTAAAGTGCATATGTTTACATACCCTGCTGATTATCTGAATACAGTATATACCTTTTATACCAAAAGTCTAGTATTATATTATTATTTCATATCAAGTCCGACGATTGATATTTGATTATAGTAATTTTAAAATATACTAAGATATCATGGCCACCATGAACAACATAATACAACAAGTATGATCTCGGAACTGTATACGCGTAGACACGCCAAACGACACACAACAATTAATATAATTTGATTATATTGCATGTAATAACTTACTTAAACTTTCTGCTCTACTCCTTGCTTTTGCAGGTGTTAGCAATTGTCATTTCACGATTTATTTTCAACTATATCTCCCTAGAGATTATGTCCCCACTAAAAATGTTCAGGGCCTCTCAATTGTATTAAGATAGGCTAGCTCATATCACGTCTAGATAATTTTATAATGTTCGGCCGAAATATACTATATCCCTCGCAACGTCACAGAGTTTGATATGTATGCAAATTATTTACTACTTTACTGAAATTTTACTTGCCTGTAATACTGTATTTAACATTTTTCATAACTTCTGTTTTTTTGGTGTGTTTTTAATACTTTTAGACCAAATATATATTTTTTGTAGCAATTAAAATATACAATAATATATTTGTTTTTTTAATATATGTTTTAAATAGTTATTGTTTTATTTGTGTGTAAATGACTATATGTTGTGCGTATTTTCTACGATCAGTATATGTTAAAATTCTCGCGAATTACAATAAGTTTTATATATCACTTTATATAAGTCCCTGTATAACAAACGAAATAACATTAATATAAAGAGTTATGTTGTATTCAAGTAATTCTTTTATACGATATTTTTATAAAGGTTTAATTTAGTGTGAGCAGATTTTTACTTTTTATAACATCATAAGTATACACTTACTGAATGTATTCATGATTCTGAATATGAAGTAGTAATGTTCATGAAGCAATTTATTGTTAATCTATAATAAAAAAAAATTAAATAATACAGTATTTATTAGAAGGAAAGGAAAACATAAACCATAAATTGCAATTTAATATTTGTAGTTTGTACAACTAAGTTTGTGACAGATGGATGATTGACACGATGAAATTGTGCGAGAGTACAATTTTATGACGCAATATATAGTTACTCACTATTTCCACCGAACTGCCGAAATTGTGCCGAACTAATGTATAGCTAAGTGTATATGTAAAAAAACGCCTCAAAAATAAATATAAAAATATCGTCGTATTTAGATTGTCAAAAATATAATATATTGTTTGTGTAATATAGACTTATAAATTATATACTGTATGCGGAATTTAACCATACTGTTTCGTGAAAGAAAAGAAACATATATTATTTAACACAATTACTTTATTAAAAAATATAATAATTTATTTATTTATTGCTAACTATATGGTCTAATATAAAACACAAAAAATAGAAAATGTAAAACGTTTATACAGAGTAACAGCAGTAGTAACATACTGCAAAATTAATCATTTCTGCGTTGCGCTTTAGTATTTCGGCCCAACATTATAAATTCTATATAAATCAGGAGATTGTTGTGAAAATAAAATAAAACTTTGTAAACGTAAACAGAAAGTGTAACAGCAGTAGTAACATACTGCAAATTAATATCTGCGTTGCGCGGCTTTATGATACATAAAGTTTTCGGCGAACTCAAAATGATTCATAGTTCAGCAGTTCGGTGAAATAGTCCGAAACTATATAAAATTCTATATAAAGTAAACTCAGGGATATGTTGATATTAGTTACATAAAAGTCTCTCATGATAAAACGTATATATAATATGCATTATCATCGGTCAAACAAAGCTCAATCGTGTCAATCAGTCCCTCAGTATAGCTACTAACTTCAAAAAATTCTATTTTATTCTGTCGTGTCTCATGCATATTTAAGCAAATATTAAATTGCAATATAGTTTATCGGCAAACTAGTGGCT